>JABVXW010000297.1:0-66766 GCA_013365375.1 Litomosoides brasiliensis
CGATACTTTTTAATTATATTGAGACTTATAAATGACCACAAAAAACTCATCTCATTAGTCTCTATAATAAAACGCTTGCTTATCTGCTCAATATTAGCAATCAATGTGTAAATGATGATTTAAATAACCTGTCCGAAGAGCAAGAAATGTTGCAAAAGATCAACAATAAAAATCTCAAATTTTAGACGTATGCTAACAGTGAAATTTTTTGTCCTATAATGTTACTAAACAGTTAAAACAGCTAACTTAAAACCAAAAGAGCCGTCTTATCAAAATAAGTTCAAACTAAAATAAACTGAAAAAAAAACTTATATCAGCATCTACTGTTACTTTTTCAACATTTTTTGTGAAATGCCAAAAAAAGCGAGGAACCTTGGCAGCGCTTTGTTCGACTGCCCTTCTAGTTGTTAAATCACATTTATTTCCAACAAGTAATTTATTGACGTTTTCGCACGCATACCGATCAATCTCTTGCAACCACTGTTTGACATTGTTGAATGACTCCTACAATAAAATTTTTCACTTGTATGAGAAACCCGTTCCGGGTCTGTACTCCAATATCATTTCTACCTCAAGCTTTCTGCTTCAACGGTAGCAACCCGAATAAACGTAGACGTACAAATTAAAGAAAAGGATAAATCTTCAAAGTAAACATTATATAAAATAACCTGATCGGTAATGTCATACACAACAATGATACCGTGGGCGCCTCTATAATAACTAGAAGTAATTGTACGGAACCGTTCTTGTCCTGCTGTATCCCACTGTAAATAACCGATGTATCAGCTTGGTTTGCGTTCATATATTCATACTTTCTTAGTTTTTAGTTGCTTATACGTATAGCTCTAATATCTAATACTAACAAACCCAACTGAAACTAACTCTTGAAACAGGGGGAGCTTGATAAGTCTGCATAAAGTTGTGGAAGTCCTACCGTAACTCAAAACTGAGGTAAAATATCCCTTAACCCATCATGTATTAAAACTCTATTCTACAAGATATACTTTAATAATCCTGGATTTTCCTGAACTGATTATGAAATTAAACAATTAAAACTTACGATCTGTAGTTTAATCGTTTTCCCATCCAAGTCGACAGTGCGAATTTTCTGTAAAAATTAATATAAACTTTAAAAAATTTCAAATGCTCAGAACATTTTTTGTGTACAGAGCATTTTTTTCGTTGTAATTTGCCGAAAAAATTATAGTCAGGGATTCTCGACACAGCAGAAAAATTAAATATGAGTGGTGAAATAGACAAATAACGCTATAAACTACAGGATTAGTGAAATCACTCCATAACAGAGATACATACTTATTCGTTAATATTGTTTCAAATTTTATCAACACCGGTGTTAAATAAGTCAACATAGCCTATGTTACACTCCATTTTTTTTCTTGGATAAAACTGGCAGAGTTTATCTAAAATCGTATAATAATACGACATCTCAAAGATCGAATAACGAAGAGATCAATTAAAAATTTTATTCCATTTTTGTGTGTGATACCGCCATTACTGTTACACGATCGCTTCCCTTTTCTGTTGGAGAGGCAGTTACAAAATTCATCTCGTTCAAGACAAAGAGAAAGGTATGGGAAAAACCGGTTTTCTGAGCTGCAAATGCGATGGCCTTGTTTCAAACTTTGGTTGGATATGTTGTGTTGTCACTATACATAATTGAAAATAGAATTTGGAATCGACAAAAACATAGTGTCACTATTGCTGATGCTCCATTTGCAGTCACGAATAAAAAACTATTATACCAGTATTCCGGAATATATACCAAATTCTTCTACAGTGCGAAACAAGCTTCAGTACTTGAAAAATGTAACTCTTCATTGAATGATATCATATAACGCTAGTTGGAAAGGACACCAAGTTAATAATCGCAAAATACAGAAGCTAAATTAGATAAACACACTGCAAAGCACTTAAAACACCAGAACTATGACCGCTAAACTTGCTTTTTTTACGCCATCATGATATCATCATCTTTACTTTTGTATTTCCACCCTTACTACTTGCATCAAATATCTAAATCCGTTAAATTCCAGGACCTGGTTTCCTTAAATCAGTTAAGAAATCCGAATCCCCTATTAAATATTCTCTTCTTATTTTAGCATTTTTTTCTGTTACACTTTTGATCCTCAGAATACATTTCACGTTCATTCATTTACGAATGAAAAGCAAGCAGGATACTGCCCATCTCAGTTAGTGGATTCAAACATTGTCGAAGAATGTGGAAATTGGATTATAACCAGAAATACTTTAAAAGTTTACTATGAAAATCAAACGCGTATATTCTCCCAAACGACCAACTACTTGTCATATTTTGAAAAGCAACCATTTCCACTAAACTTAACAAAATATGATTAAAAGTGTCATTGAACTCAATGGAGTGAAAGTCGTGTGGTCAGTAAATCATTTTTAAAGAACTTCCAATAAATAACTAACGAAATCCACTCCAATAGTTGAAATATACGATTCGGTATAAGTATCATCAGCAAATCTGAGCAACAAACATGACTTCCCAACGCCAGAATCGCCAATTAGCAGAAGTTTGAATAAATAATCACTGAAAAGTTAGTCATATCTGTGATTAGATCACAACATTCTTCTAAAAATAGTAAGTGCCTTTTAGGTTTGTTAGAAAATTGAACTAAAATCTGAAATGTGCTTTTTACATACGTTTCAAGAGCAAGAACAACAGAAGTATATTGCACAATATCAAATTGACTTTCGAATTACGCTCCTTCACAGTAATTTATACGGCTAAATTAATGTACAACAAAGAAATTCTGAAACTCACTATTCGGGATTCATTGAGGCCATCACTTCACACTTAATAAAGTATCTTACTTCTTTGTAATGAGTATTCCTGAAAAAAAAACAAAGGTGTAGAAGCAACATTTGTGAAGAACAATTCGGCGGTTTCCTTGACAAACCCTCTGCGCGATTCAGTTTGTTTTCAACTTCCTAATGCCTTCAAAATGTTTCAAAATAAGCTAATGCTGCTTGGCGCTCCTTAAAAGCTCTAGAATCAGGTCCTCATTAGGTGGCAATTTAGAAACACTTTTAACTGCTATACTGCTATAACAGTGCATCACATAGAACTAATAACTACTATTCCGCAAGCTAATCAATTCGAAGTAGCGACTAGATAGTTTTTCCTAGAAAGAATTCTAAACATTAAAGGTGAAAAAATACAGAAGTAACGAAAATTTGATCTTCATCCATAATGATAATGGAGATAAAAATATTGAACCGAAATGTGGACATCAAGTTTTGTTGCAAATCAAAATAATGAATAAGTTACTTTTTTTTTACTACGTTTATCGAATTATTAAATTCTTTCATCAAACTGTTTTTCATTCTGATCGACAGAGTCAGAAATTAGCTTAGTAAAATGACATGTACACACATATACACATTTCTCAATAACCATGCAAGGCAATCTTGAATCAGGTAGTCGACTAAAACTGAATATTCCGACGTGTGATAATGACGGTCTAAGTTTGGAAGTACCTGATGTAAAGAGAGACTTATCTATTAAATAAATAACTTATAGACACATAGCAAAATTTCACTTATCCATTGGAGTATTCGCATTGAAAAACTCAGGACAAAAACTATGAAGAGAGAACTCATCCCTACATCCACCTACAAGATAGATTGATCCATTTGGAAAGCGGTCGAAACTACTGTTTACATGTAGCATCTTATGATCCGACAGGCCAAAGGTCAACTGCTGACCTCATGCACATCACCCGCACTCAAAAACACCAGATCCCAGTCATACGACTCTACAGTCTACGTCATCTACGCTATCGCTACGCAACAATTCTCATCTCACAATTTCGCGTTATGAAACTTCCCCAGTTCACGATGCTGATAACAAAAATGAAATGCTATTTGGACCGTTCCAACAATCCTCATTAGGCATTTCAAGCTTTTATCAAACACACGCACACACACACGCATACGCACACACACACACACACACACACACACACACACACACACAAACGTATACATATTCCCTCCCTCTTTTGCGAAGCATTTTAATCGCATTATATGTGCTGTATGTTGTTGTGTATTTGAGTTTTCAAAATTTCACAGTACACACGATGAATAAGCATAATTTATAAATAATCAATTTATGAAATTGAAATCCACTTCTAAATCAAATCCATTTTTGAACGAAATTTTTATCATTTGATTGAAATCATACAAAATCCACTCGGTTAATCATAGTTGAGCAGTGTGAATTTACATCAAATGTTTGCGCTTTGCAAATGAATTTCATGCCATTTTTGATGGCTATGCACATCTCTTTGATTAGATCATAACACTCTTCTCTTTGTAAATAGGAAAATTTAAAGGAAAATTTTGTTTATTAAAATGATCATTCGTGATGCTTATAAGTATAGTTGACAAAATATTTTAGCAGTACTATTTGTATTCTATGAAATTATGCGGTAATTTAAGTATGAGATGATGAAATGAGATATTTCAAAGTATGAAATGCAGGATTCTCGACCTCATCTTGGGTTTCAACCAATAAAGTATTGTTTTTGTACAATTTTGCTTATTTATCAGTCCTATGTGATATCATTAAACAGCAATTGCTGTGATATATTCCAGGTACTTTATCATTTCCAACATTTGTTGTAACATAAAATGGTATATTAACCGAAACTGTACAGGAAGGATTTCATGGTCGGATTAAAATCCTACCTCGATAATGATGGAATTTAGAGATCAGCTGATCAGTTGATATTTCGCGCTTTTTAGATGAAGTCAATATGGCTCATGTATATTCCAAACCTTTCATAGATTTTTGCCCTACACAGATAATTCTCATCGTTTAAATTCAATTATAAATTAAAACCATCGTATTTAAGTAAACATTCCGTTAAAAAAAAAAGAAACGTAAAAGGGAAAAGATATTAAAATTGAATAAAAATTATAGAAATTAATAACTTAATAATAACAACATGATGGCAGTGTTTTATAGATATGAACAATCTGATATCACTGATAATGATAGATCTCTGATCACATTCAGTGTTTTTCTTAGCACATGAAAATAACTGCAAACAATTCTTCGCATATTTTATTTCTTCAAACTTCAAAAGTATAAAATTCCGGAAAAGAAATTAGACAAGAATAATATTATAGAAAAAAAATAACGCTAAAAACAGAAATTGCTTGTAGTAATGAGAAATACAGAAGAATAACAGTTATACAAGGAAAAAAATCTTCTTTTATCAATAGAAAAGTATTAAAAGGAAGAAAAAGAAGTTCTGGAACAATATGTGGTAGGGAGAAATTTCAAAAACTCAAGTACTACCCATACACCGGTTGAATTCATACAAATACCCATAAATATCAGTAGTGAAGGCAAATTATTACAGATAATGACTTACAAGTGTAATTCATTTCTAATATCCTAATGATTGTTTGGCTTTTGCCTTTAAGCTCTTCAGAACGGAAACGGAAAGTTATACCTTAAAACACTTGGCACCTCATAGGCAACCTGAATGGATAGACATAAAATAGTTGAAACTGCGAAAATTCAATGTCATTAAAAAAAAAAGGACACCGACAACAAATTTTTCGCATGTAATCAATTTCAACTGTAAATCAATCCGGTTAAATAGAATATTAATACAGAGGCACACGTTACGGATAAAGCACTCCAACAGAATAAGAGTGTAATGGAAAAATGATAAATTTGCAACTTAATTTACAATTGGAGTATTTCCACTCTAATTGTAAAATTCATAAATTTATTGAATAGAAGAAAATTCCTACGGATTGAAAGAAAATTCAGATTTCGTATAAAAATTTTGAAGAGTAAATAGAGGGAAATATAATAATGAGAATTATGACGTAGGAAAAGTCATATTGAATATTTCAATAAACAAAAAAAGAAACAAAACAAAGTAATTGTTGAAAACATTGCGTCTAAAATAATAATTGACGTACGAGTATGCATTGATACTATCTGACATAAAAAAAATGCTATCTGACATAGTAATGTGTGTAACAGTTGAGGAAGAACAAAACCGGACGAGTAATGCTATATGTACAGGAGAAATGTGACGAAAAAAGAAACCGAAATCCTTGGAATGTATTCCTTCCTGCAGATTTTTTTTCCTACTCCATTGAATTGAAAAAGAATCATTTTTCACCTTTTCCTTCGATCGTTCTATCAACTATTCACAGTATCAATTTTTAATTGTAGTGACATATTGAATTGAAATTTCCAAAGTAAATGAATGCTATACTGGAATGAAATATGAGGGATCGGATGGCACATATTCTTTTATATAAGTGGTAAATGAGCATGGGAATCATTTAAGCATAAAAAAAAACTTTTTACTTGCTACTTAATTTTTGAATTACCTTTACTTTAGCCTTCTATTGTCTATTTTCCTTCATCTTAAGTTTTTTTTTTCTCTTCTTGATACTTTTTCAAAAGCTACTCGAATAGAAAATAAAAAAACGTGAAGTGAAAATATGACTAGTAATTCTATAATCGATGACAAAATAAGACAGAATGTTGACCACAGAATGAGTGATGACAAGTAAGGTGACAATCATTTGGAAGATTCGAGAGAAAGCTCGCAATTCAAACTTAGATGGCTAAGTTTCAGGTAATATTTATCTTAAACTAATAATAATAAATTTACTAATGTAAAATTCATAATTCCGTTAAATAGAAGAAAAAAAAACGAATGTAATGGAGGAGAAATTGCAATAACAGGTATTTCTACTTCCATTTTCTACTTGAAAATTTAAATTTCTAAATTATTTTCTGGCAATAGAGAAATAGGAGGAATGAAAATGCATTAAAACATAAAATAAAAGGGCACTTTCAATTTGCACTTATCTACGGAATTCTGTTGAATAAATTAATCGTCCTCGAGACAATGTGATGATCGTGCAATATCATACAGCAAAAGAAATATGAAAATAGTGATGTATTGTACTTCTATCTATCTACTACATATGTATAGTTTTAGCTTTATAAATAACGGCTAGACTTGGAATTCATCTTAAATCCCAATATATACATCAATTCAAAATATCCTGTACTAAAAGTGATGCTATTTTCAATTACGAACAAAATGAACGCTTTCACAACGATAAAATAAAGCGCTCAAAAGTTTCGATTAGATGAGGTCAGCAATCATGCATCACTTGAAATCAACTAAATTTGAAAGTGACCTCTGTGGATGAAACAATACGACAAAGAATAAGTAAGAAAATTATAAACATTTACATAATTCGAGAGAGAGAGAGAGAGAAGGAAGAGATATTAGAAATTCAGAAAGAATAAAGGCAAAAATGAAATTTTCAATGGAATGCAAAATGAAAAAGGAAAATATTTTAAAATCACTTCAATTTTGGACAGAACTGTTATAGCCAACAACTGCTAAAGTACAATTAGAAATTGAACAAATTACATTGTCCATAGAGACTTCAAAAAGACAAAAGAGATAGTTAACCTTATATTAATTTTCTAATTCTCAATTAACACTTCCATTTCTTATTTTCTTAAAAAATTTACAAGTTCCATTTAGCATTAATAAAATGAGGAAGAAAACTGAATAATTACAACCACTTATGTTTTCATTTATTTTATAGAAATTTTTTTATTTTCAAAATGACTTAATGTCAAAAAAAGGATTTATGAATCTCACAAGATTTTCTCGTCAAATATTATTCAAACATTCCTTCCTGGTATACCTAAGCATCTCAATACAAACTTATATACATATAAAGGTTGTCAGAAGAAACAATTGTACAGTCTCAACAACAAAGAGTACAATCTATGGCTTCGAAGATTTGGGATATAATGCCGAAAAAGTTATCACATTACTAATTCTATTGTTTCTTTCCCTTTCAAAAATTTAATTTGACCTATGTGAATTTCATTCTTCCAATAGTGGCTGCTCCACTGCATGTTTACCCCATTGTTATCGAAACAAAACAGAAGAAGATAGAGACATTCATCATAGAAAGTTGGAAGGAAATATGAAGCTAACAGTGTTATTCGTTCATGAAATTGAAAGTAAGTTTTATTGATAATTCTCTTCCCGTCTTTCCTGTACACTGTTTCTAATAATTTAGAAACATACTGATAAGTAATATCAATAAGAAATCACAGTACAATAGCGCCATGATGAAGATAGCTGTCAATAGCACAAGAAATACAATCGCAAAGAAAAAAAAAGAGTTCTCAAAAATCTTTACAACATTACATCTTTTTTTTGTTGTCAAAAATCAAACAGTCAACCTAATTCTTATTCTCTAAATATTTTAGAAGAACAAATAAGTGGATGAAGATGTGCTTCTGAAAAAAAATGCAACCTGTGACCTTAATAAAACGATGAATGAGTAATGGATTTAACTGTGATGATTAGATCAACAAATAAGTGAATAAAAATTGATCAAGATTGCTATTTTGATGGAAAAAAAATCTTAGATAGCAAATTTCTTCAAAAATCATGGAGCAAAAATCATGATGCTGAAGTGTTCTTCAGAGTATGATGATTATTGTTGCTGCCATTGTTATTTAAATTAGTCCTATCCGTAGTGACATGTCGCCTTTGGTTTTTCTCCCAAAAATCTACATGTTTTTTCAAAATTTCCAACTTTGCTCTCAAATCTTCGTGTTTCTGCCTTGTCTCCAAATATTCCGCATTACGCTGATAATGCATGTATCGCATTTCTATTGCTTCTTCTGCCTTAAATAACAAAAACAGAATCCGAAAAATCACATAACAATGTTAACCATTGAGAATTTCAATTTTGAATTAGTAATTATACTCTCTTGCGCGTCTTAAAATATGACTGAAGAAAGCATAAAAATACCATTATTTGAATGGTAGAAAAACAAACACTGCTTACCAAATACAATTAATACACTTACACTTCAAATTCAATTTCAATTTGATTACTTTTTAGCACCAAAATAAATGCATACCTTTTCATGTTCTTTTGAATTTTTCGGCGCTTCGTTCATAATTTTTTCTAGCTCTTTGAATTCATTTACTACAGCTGACAGAAAATTATAACATGTCAGATACTTGGGATAATCTTCCTGAATTCATATTTCATTTAACATATGAAATTATATTTTACAGAGATAGAATTATACTACAGCTAACTTTTCCTTCTGAAAAAATGGCTTATCTAACACTGGTGAATAAAGAAAAAACCACAGAGCAGTATTTGCTTCGGAATAAAAAGAATGAAAGAATGAGAGCTATATCAAGATTATCAAGTCTAAGATTGGGATTCTATTCGTGTTCAAATTTCAAGGAGTAATCCAAAAAAATTCTGCCAAAAAATTTACCAAAGCTAATGACTTCAAATCCAGAAACATCTAAAAAATTATAAAATTAAGCACTAAATCTGAAGAACAAAAAAAAGAGAAAACGAATATTACCAGAAACTTCAGATAGTACTGTTCAGCTTCTTCTAAACTTCGTGGTTCTGGAAATTCCTTCAACCAATCACGACTAGTTTGCGGTGCAGAACTAGGCGATAAGTCAGTAGCTGAAGAACTCATTGGTTCTGTAGATCGTTCAGTATCATTCAGTCCAGTAGCACGTTGACCAGCATTTTTCTGGAAAGAATAGAAAAAATTCATCTGTCATAAATCAGAAGTGAAATAAAAAGAAATACCGAAAAAAAATAAGCTCATAAAATTCAAACATTTGGAGCGATTTGTGTCATATTGTCGTGATAATGTAAGTCAAACATCTTCAAACTTAATATTTAGTTAAGGTTTTTAGCATATCTTAAATAATCAGCAGTACAACAGCTTTGAAATTAAAGAGTGGTTCGACTGACATAGTATTATTCGTACAGTAGCATTACAAACAGCAGGAAGTAAATAAGTTAAAATAACGATAAGTCACGAAATACCTTTGTCTAAAGTAATCATATGCAGCTTTGACATTCATAAAGTCTATATTTACTAATAAAATGATAGTATAAAAAATGAAAACACACTCCTTGCTGTGAATTCGTGATTAAGTTAGCGTTCGATGGATCTTCCGGTGGCGATAATGACTGTTGTCGTAGTCGTTTGGAGGTGATCTGAGGAGGTGCTATTGTTGAATTAGCATAAGCTTTTCGTTTTGAACTGAGCATACTTGAATTATTGAGATCATCATTCACTTTACAGCTGTAACGAAATAAAATCAATGATATCATGAATAACAAGTAACGAAAATTAGGAAAAATCATTACTTGAGAAAACTTACTCTATCCCCGTATTGTTTACACTATTGTTAATTTCGATAGGACTTTTTGAGCTAATACTGGAAGTTGTGGATTCTGGAGATTTACTTTGCACAGCACGAATAGAGGAGTCTAAAAAATAAAAACATAATGTTAAACAAATTATATCCTTAATTTTGAAAATAAAAACAAAGTCCAGTAAGTAAATATTTTTCTAATGTTACTTATTAATTTTTCAAATATAAAGTGGTAATTTGCAAGATTCAAATAAAACCAAAATCAAACAAATAATATACACGGCAGAAACTTCATCAGATCATTTATATGTTATGTCTACTCTAATTTTTTACGATTTCTTCAAAATTGAAATCAACTGATTGTAAGTAGCATTTTTTTAACTCGTGTTCATATTGCTCAATTCATTAAATTTATAAAAATTTTCATGCATATCCGAATAAATAAATAAATTGACACATGCGTATATGAAGAAAATAAATTAGCAAAAAAAAATAGGAAACGCTACGTTCAAAAATATGGAAATAACAGACCATCTGTTGACGAAGCTGAAATATTAATTGCCGTTCCTGATCCAGGAGCTACCATGGGAATAATTCGTGATTTTCGCACCGGTGCGAAATTTGAAATATTATTACCCACACTACCGGACAAAATTTTTCTTACATAACTCTTTTCATCCGAACTAAAACCCGGCCAGCGTGCATCGACCTATAAAAAAGCAATGAAATCAAATTAGTTATTTAATATTTTCAAAACTTTTAGCAATAATAAATCTAACTTCAGTAAAGCATAGCGCGGCACCCCATTTTGAATTTTTTTACATTATCATTTTGAAAACATGTGCAAGTTAAAAAAAAACCTCATTATAGTATACTTGCTTGAGTTGTAGTCGACCAGTTTCACGATTTAATTCTCCAATCTGAAATATACCAGAAATTATACCTCCTTTACTTTACCTAGTAATTGTTAAGTTCAGTCTAATTTTTATTTCCAACATTCCAATGTACTAGTTCAACTTCCATCTTTCCTATTTGTGACTATATAATATACTAAGTTAAATTTTTCACAGAAATTCTTTTCACATTTCATCAATAAGTTGATCGCTTAAAGAGCTTAAAAGTAAAAAGAAATAATTGTGTGACCGCCACATTTTATTTCTAGAAGGCCAACAACGAGCTACACCGCACCTCTGATAAAGCTGTTTTATCATTAGAAGATAAACTGCAATTGATAATTGTAAAAGATAGGATCATCGATTATAACTGACTTTTAGTGTGTGTATGTGTGTGTAAAGATTTAGCCAAGGGGAGATCTAGTTTATCATTAGAAGGAAAAATCCTTGAGTGATCTAATGAGGATAAGTAATATTCTCACAAGCATAGAAGCATAAAATTTGGAGTTATATATTTCATATTATGAATTACAGGAATTCTATTTAAAAAATTTCATAATATTACTGCAGTTAAATCGTTTGAAACAATATTTTTTCTGTTGCCGCACTCTACAATAACGATGTGTCTGTCCATCGATCAATAAGTGGGACAAATACAATTTCAATTTAAATTTTTAATAAAAAGATTATTTTAATGAATACTTAATTATGAAAGTGAAGTGGTTAAAAATTTCAATACTCTGCTTTTATTACTCAACTTGAAATAGACTTCTTAATAATACTGTAAGTAGTGTTCTATATTACAAAAGGCTAAAGAATTAAAGGATATTTTTTAACTATCTATTGGAAATGGACATCTTCGTTTGCTATGTTAATGAATCACATTGTAAAAATAACAAAATAATTACTTCATCGATCATTTCTTGTATTCTATCGGAATCTTCCTGAGAGATCTCTTCACTCAGTGAATCTTTTCGTATTTGTGCAATTATTTCATTTGCAGAAGCGAATCGTCCAAGAATAACCAAATGTACGACACGTTTTCTCATTGGTCGCCTTGAAAGTTCTGCGCGAACAAATGATCGTGCACCTGCTTCAATAGGCTCAGGTGTATTGAACTGCTAACAACTACTACTATACTTATCAGAAAGATTTATTAATTCGATTGATTTTTGCTTTTCAATATACTGAACAGAGGGCTAACATATGGAACTGAAAATAATTATCAGAAGAAAAACGAGATGAAATACTTCAAAATGAGAATGTACATACCAGCCGAAGCGTTGGAAGAGATCTGTTGCTGCTGGTTACCCATACTCTAAATATTTCATCATTGATAATTGAAAAATGTGTGGAGAAAAAAAAATTATGCACAGTAACGCCAGATACCTAATAATGACAGGATTATTTAGGAAATACTAGCAGAAAATTTATTTTAGAAATTAATAATTAAAAAATTCAGCTAGTAAAACTAGGACTATGATTCAGTCCCGTTTCTCAATTCTAAAAATAATCTCTTTTGATTTTTCATAATTTAAGATGTCATTCTAAATTTTGCCGACTTTAGTGAAAAGAAGTAGATTTATAAATGATCTATTTTTTACTTTGGATGCAACACTTTTGCTTGAAGAATCAGGATGATAAGATCGAGCAGAGGATGATGAACTGGGACGTTGAGCGCCAATTGCTAATGGATTTGTTGCACGCCTCACAGTTACTGAATGCTGTTCACGTTTATGTCTGAAAAAGAAATTATGAAAAATCTAACTGAATTTGAAATAATTGGCCTAATTCACATGGATCTTTGTAGCAGTTGTCCGGAATCCATGCTATCCTGATGTTGTAGAATTCCGATTGTTTTGATTTTTAGAAACAATGTTACTCCATCTTTTTCTACTTAATATTCCATGACAAAAGTAACCTTAATGATTCCTTCATTTGCTTCTTTTTCTCTTCCTCAATTAGTTTATCACGTGTTTCCGCAAGTGCTTTCGCGGTGGTTTGCACCTAAAATTGCTTCACTATCATTAAAATATGTTTGAAGCAGTATATCCTCGAATTGCCGTTGCAAAAAGAGCATAATAATTTTAAGAAGAAATGTTTACTTGCCTGTATTTTGTAATGAAAAGTAGCTACTGTTCGGTACCTCTTTTGGCAATCATAAGAGACAGCATCAGCTGGTGCACCTGGTACTTCTTGAATAACGAAACGAAATTTGGTTACCTGTCCACTACAACCAATTTCAATAGCACCTCCCTGCAGTAAGAACAAACTTGAAATATCATGAAAATGAGTACCAATCTTCTTTTATAGAACTTCATATTTTCCATTTTTTTTAAACTTTCACGGTCATGATTTTGTAAGAATGTTTTATGAATGCATATTTTTAATACTCATTTTACCTCGAAAATTTTTTAATTAAAATGGTATTATGATGATAAAAATTGAACAAAATGATTTCATGGAAAACATGGATGGTAAGAATGGAAACCATTAGAGTAGATCGGATGTTAAGGTAGGAAAAAATGTTTACTTAATATTGAAGTAGATAAAAAACGTATGGAGTAGAACTTTGTCCTCCTGAATTTCTTCTACAAATAAGTGGTATCTAACCTAATTAGTGAAGTTTTGGATTAGAAACTAACTAATTAATGAATTTTGAATATTTCAAAATTAAAATTCACTAGTTGATATCCTATCATTTTAGGATGAGTTCAGCATAGTCGAAAATTTCAGTTAACACAAAACAGTACAAGTACAATGATGTCATCTGGATTTTCTCATTGATCAATTATCACTTGGTATCACATACTTATCTCGACAACATACTTTGAAAAACAAAACAACATTCCCTCCCCTATAAAATTATTTTGCATAAAAAATCTCTGCACTAATATTTAAACAACAATATTAGAATCAAACAATGAAAACAAACACGTTAAGCATGGCATAAATAACAAACCTGTTTGTCAATTTTTAGTCGTACCGGTTGTCGTGTCTTTTGAGCCAATTTAAGAGCAGCAATACTTTCCTCAGTAAGCTTAATCATCATAGCTGATTGACGAGACATCGAATCGACATCCATCTGCATCCGTAACACTTCCAAGTTACCATTAGCAGGAGATGAATTATACGGTGATCCCGTCCCAGCCATTTTGCTGCCAATTTTTTCGTTCATCAATTCTTCAACTTCACTTTCACCTTTTCCCACTTATTGTTTATTCACACTTGACTTTTTTCACCTGAATTACTCTGACTAATTTAATTCCAGAAAATAAATCTTGTCATATCAACGTGTTCAATCAAATAACTAACACTGCAACGTGAACAATCCTCACTCATACATAAGAGAAAACCAATCAAAGGCATTGTTACTTAAAATATCTTTTACCAAACCGATTGAGAAGAATTGCTCTAAAATGAACAGTGACACTGTACATAACATAATATATTGTGTGGTTAGAGAAAGAGTGCTTAGAAGATTGTTTGTGCAAAGGTCTAATTCATTTAACCATCTGAAGGTAACAAATATGTAAGTTGAAAATTATCAAATGAATAATGAAATTGCATATGAAGATATCAACGTTTAACATTACAAGAAGTAATGCTGTAGTCTAACTGTATATATCAGTGAATACGAAACATTGGATAATTGATGATATAAATGGACAACGACTTTTAAATTATATATTAAAAAGTCAAGCAAATTTTGAAATTAATTTTACAAGCACTATTTTCAAATTAGTACACAATATATAGATTTCTCATTAATTATTATTTATAGAAAAATGAAAAGAATACAAAACATTTGTTGAGAAATATCTAACTAAAAGCATACAACGATCATATGCAAAACTTTCACCGATGCTTTCGTTCCTCTTCCTAATATACGAACAAACACGCTTCCTCTTATTTCCTCTTTACAATTACTTCATTGTATTACTTTCAAATTACTTTCAAACAAAAACCTTAAAGTTACATAAAAGAAACGAATAAACCATATTTCATTTTAAAGTGACTGTTAAAAGTTTTAAAATAATTCTTTTCACAATGAGATATATGAAATGTGAAAAATATTTGTTGTCGCTTATCCAGAATTATTTTATTGGAGAGAGAGTTGAAAAAATATGAACAAACATGGACAGAAAATTGATAGATATCGGTGAAAGAATGGATAAACAAGAACAGTTAATAAATGATCATTGACCAATGATACTAATATTTTCGTATTGTTGATAATATCAGCAAAGATAAAAAAAAAGTTCATATTTTACTGTAAAATGAAATTAATTATTTGAGAAGTACGATATGAAGTGAGTGTTAAATTTTGAGTTATGTTGAGCAGATTAGAGATTCAAAGATAACCACTAATTTCTACTGATCGTTATCGAGGTCAGTTTATTTGACCTTTTCTTTTTTTTTTCTTCTCTAAGAGAATAGTATGCTATTATATGTTGTTGCTTCATTGATTTCAAAAGTGACAAAATATCGGAACGCTCAAATGTCTCTAACAAATCGATTAGTCGATCGGAATAACGTTGTTATGCTGAGCGATAAGGCTTTACAGATGACGACATTTCTGTAACACAACAACAACAACAACTACTACTACTACGATCCGATAACTGAAAGGCATTTATTTGTGCACCATTGATAAAATATATATTTTTTCCGCTTTAAAATAATTCCATACCTTTGCTCCCAATTTACCTCGCTCTTTCAAGATTTTCGAGAGTGATGAAGAAGACAACTATATATTCTTAATTTAACTAGAATAATAAAAGTAATCTAAATTAGAAAGTACCCTAAATTATACAAGTATACCTTTTTACCGTGATATGTTAACCCAATGCACATAGGTGTAGAGGATAGGAAACTAATTTAAAACGGAATAATCTTGAAAATTATTGTATGAAAAAAAACCTCCTATCCTTTTCCTCTCTTATCTTTTTAATTTCCTATCTTTGTCCCAATTTATCCCACTCTTTTGACATTTTCCAGAGTAATGCATGAAGAAGGAAAAAAAAGAAGAATTAATGGAAAAGAATTGTTGTATTAAGTAAGGACAAGTTTAGTTCAAGACAAAAATAGAAGGAGAGAAATTTCAACTAGTAAACAAATGACAAGAATACGAAATTGAAATTCTTTTCCATAGCTTTGTAAAATTGTAGCTTATTTTTACAGTAACTTTCTGAAAAGTACATTCATTCATTCATTTATTTATTTATCAATTTTTTCGCTTTTTTTTGAATTGCTTAATGCAAGACAATTTCTTTCCTATTATTTTTAATGCTTCATTTTTTCCTTTCAAAAAACACTAATTGCTTTTATTGCCAACCATTTTTTACTAACATATATGAGAATTTTCAAGTATTCATAAAATTTCTTTGTTTTGACAAAAAAAAACAAAATATTTAAAAGAATGTGAAATGCTCCTAAAAAAGATAGTTGTTTTTAACGAGTTAATTATATAAGTTTACTTTTAATTAGTTTCAACTAATATACATTTTCATCATTGAAGTTTAATTTCAAATTAAAAAAAAATTTTTTTAGTTGTTATCAATTACATTTGAAATAAAATTGCTCCCAAATTAACTATTCATCTGAAATAAACATTGAAATTTTTAACATTTTCATATTATCCTTATGTAACGGATACTATTCAAATGTCATATCAGAGTACTGACGATACACGTGTATACTACTAACACAACAGTTCTAACACGGACGTAATCAACTTTTGTTCCTTTAGACTACCATCAATGATGCTAATGTACGATCATAATATTGGAGCTATTACTAGCAGTAATGATTGGATCGTACCTTTTTCCACTAATACGCTCAACTTCTAAACTTAATCGTCCCAATCAGCGCATCAAATCCTTGCTTAACAATATAAGAAGCATATGGACTACGGTATTCTATCTCAAATTAGAGAAACTAAAATAATTAATTACTATGAGATTGAACAGTGCTATTTTATGGATCATTTCAAAGCTCAATAATGTTTTTATTACCAATTGCTTTTTCCTCATTTCCTGTTGAAGCGCATAGTGCTTGAAATGAGAAAAAACACATAAATTGAATTTTATTAGATCAATTCACATAACTTCATGTTTTAGGCATCTTTTTTTGTTTGTTTTTATCAACGCTGAAGAGTTTCAAGTTTTACGTGTAATTAATTATGATGAGACTGAGTAACCAGGAACTACTATTACATCTTCGACAGAAATTATTTGGCCTAATTATACGAAAGTACAAAGAGAAAGAATGACAATCTCTCTCTCTCTCTCTCTGCATTAAAGAGAGAAGTATTAATGCACATATCATCTATTACAAATAAATGATCGAAATTTTAGAAAAAATTTTGATGGCAAAAGAACAGTGAAATTGAAGGAATGGGTAAAAGAATTTGATAAATTAAATGACAAGTTGCTACGAATTGAATGTGAAAAATCGAAACTAAACCTACCAAGCCTACTAAATCATCCAATTTAATAAAAATTTTTTCGAATAATTTCTATTAATAGAAGAAATATTTTCATGCTTTTTGAAATTCAGTCACTTTTATGTTTTCCATTGAAATATCACATGAAACTGTTAAAACTTGAATTGTAACATACTTTCTTTTATCATAAAATGAAAGAGAGAGAGAGAAAAAGAAGGAAGAGAAAAAAAAGAACAAACAGGATAGATATTAAGACGCGCAACTGTTGTAAGCTGTTTGTTTGCTTATTCTTTTTTATCAATCAAAAAAAAAAAATTCCACTTCGTTTCTATAGTTTTCAGTTGCAAAAGGAAATGTTTCTTTCAAAGGCTTCAATAGAGCAAATCATTTAGAAATGATCGTATTGGACAGACATTACTGAAAAAAAAACAAAAAGGAAAAAAAGAAATGAATTAATTGGAAATTACAAACAATTTATCACATTTAAGAATTTCATCAATAAAGTACACGCTGAAGAGAGTTATTGGAATATGCTTCAGAGAGATATTTTTGTTTATTATAAGAAAATACTGATTCATCTTGAATATTACGTTTCGTGACGAAATTAATAGTTGACGTCATCAACATCATACATTTGACGGAATTAGCTAGCCATGTTTATCCATTTAATTGGCTAATAATTTCTTCATTCATTTATTTCTAGCAAAATGACGTAAACTAAAAAAAATTCATTTTGAATATTAAAATTTTGAATGTCCTAAAATATCATATTATCCATTCCTTTTTTTTGAAAGCAAAACACAATTTAGTAAGAGCGATAAAAATATTTACTTTATTAAAACTATTGCTAACTTCTCTTCTCTCTCCCTCTCCCTTTTTTTCTCAACGAATTCATTCAGTATCGTTCTGTACGCCATAGAGACTAAAGAAGGAAAAAAAAGCAAAAGAGGAATGCACCTGTCACATTTATTGCCCATAAACTATCTAAAGGATCAAAATTTATGAAATTATCATGTAGGTATAAATGAAGAAAGGAAAAATCAAATTAATCAATCAATATATATAATAGTAAAATAACTATTTGGTCACAAAAGAAAAATCAAAATAAAAACCGATCTTAACATATTGATATCGTTTGTTATAACACTTTGTAAGAAACTCCTCCTATCTGGCCACTATATATATATATATATATATATATATATATATATTAAAGAATTAATAGTAAAAAGAAATAAACAAAATGATTTGAAAGAAAACAAATTAGTATGCTTTAATTATTGGAAAAAAACAGATAGGAAAAAAATTGATAATTTCAGAAAAGTTGTATGAGAAAGGGGGAAAATTAAATATAACAATGATATATTAAAATGTTTGGATTTTCTTAATAATAGATTGTAATTATGATAATATTCTTGCAGTGAAGTTGATTCAATACCGTGGATACAACTACATATGTTTTAGGATACGTGAAAATCACGTCGTATTTATATTATATATACTACAGTGTTTCAGTATAGATTCAACAAAACATTTAACAATTTATAAATATATTTATGTCAGTTTTTAAAATTTTACACATGATTTATTACTGTACAAACAGTTCCACCTTTTCATTTTAAAAAAATAAAAAAATCTTACCAACAAAATCTACATTTTATTATTCAACGAACTAATCTCATTTTGTTGCAACAGCTGGAAACAAAATATTTTTTTTTCTCTCAAATTCATGATAGCAAATTTGATTTCTACTAACTTTTTGTAGCTTCTCAAATTCAAACTTAAATAGTAAAATTTTCATCCATACCATACCGGAAAAAATACACATTTACAGAGGAAAGATAGAGTGGTAAAAAGATTTTCCAACTAGTTTTAGAGGAAAAAAACAAATTCCGAATCGTTCCTTCTTTGGAATGTTTCAAGTTTAGCGCAAAGAAATTTGAACCACACTTGCAATCACAGACAACAACTACTACTTTGTTATAATAACACTAATAATCATTGTTTAAAAAAAAAGGAACTAAAACTTCTTGATCTTTTTTTATATTTAAGATTTTTGTAGCAGAAAAAGAGATCACATAAATAATACTATCAGCAAATCCCTTTTTTTCGCCTTTTTCTTCTATTACCTCTTTTTTTTCATTATTTTATATATTTCTCTAATCATTCTTGTTTTGGAAAAACAAAAAAAGCAAACCTTTCAAAAGTTTTCCGATAATGAAAGAAATGAGTGAATATTTGGAAGAATGTGACTGGATAAGAATGATCATAATATATCCTATAATAATTAGAAGATAGGTAAAGTATAGGAGCGGGAAACAATAGATGATGACCAGTAAGTATAGGTAAGTATAGGTAATCAAATAATATAAATGATTGCAACTTTTTACATATACCTTTTACTTTATTCAAATGCATATATTTCTTCTCCATTCTTTATTTATTTTTTTTAAAATTGAAAACAGTAATTTCACAATTCTCTCGTAGCTTTCATTTTAATTTCTTTTTTAATAAGTTAAAAGCTGTAAACAATGTAAAATTTATATAAACTTTAGGAGAGTGAGATTTTTGAAGTTAGTAAAATAGGACGAAGACGTGGCATGAAAGGAAATATGACGTGCGAAGCGCAATAGTGTGACATTAGCCAGCTGAACAAAATGCTGCTGCGACATTTTCGGCCAATTTATGACAGCGAAAATATCATGAAAATGAAACAAAAAAATGAGAAAAAGAGAAACTGAAGATGAAAAGAGAAGGAATGAGGAAAATGCGGAAAAGATAACTGTAAAAATATTGAATTGTACAATTAGTTCACTCTACTAAAATAGTTAATTATTAACAAATGTATATCAGTAACTACAATTGCTGTGCTAATAACAGCAACAGTTATGTGTTTCGAATTTTAAATTTATATAAGAATACCACCGTAAAATTTCGAAAAACACCACCCTCTTCAATTTAAGATGAAAGCATATCAAAATACATTCAAACTTCAGCTATAACCTTTATTAAATGAATATTTTTTAAATGCCCATTTTGGATTTGTAACATTCATTTGATCTTCTGAACAGTAATGCTATTGAAAGAATTAATTTACTATTAGATAATTATATGACAAAATGCATCCATCCTGTCCCACTACTATCAGCTTTCATCTCTCTATAATTGGCGGAACAGAAAGTATGAACAATGGATGACAATGTCGGTAACATTTCTTCTCTCCAACAAATTCTTACTATTTACATAGCATGATAATTCTCCGATATATTTCACCATTGATTGCTAGCATACTATTATTACAATTTTGATTTAGCAATAATTTCACAAATCAAACATTTACAAAGTGATGGAAAGCGTATTATTTAGAAAAGTTAAAATAGGGACTGCTACTAATATTATCTTAGCAAAAATTACAAAATTAATTTTGTATTTCTGTATAAAATTATTACAATTTATGGTAAATTAACGATGAAATAAATTATCTTATAAAAGTGTAATTTAAAATAATTCATATTCTTTTGAAAAATAATATTTTTAACGGTGAAAAACTCGGATTGTATTAGTGAAATATAATTATCATCCTTTTACTATTCTTCTTACTAAATTCTTATTCTCATACAACATATCTGCAAAATTATTCCTCCATACTAATTATCGAAATGAATTAACAACAAACATCTATAGTTTTGTTTTTATAGTTTATAGTTTTGTTAAGTTTTGAAAAGCTCAACACCCAACTATCATTTATATCTTACATTACTCTAATTAATATCATTATACACAAACGATATACATATACTGTTATTACTCAAATCTTTACAAACAACGTTTTTGAACAAATAGACTGATGTGAATGACAAAAAAAAGCACAGAGAACTTTCTAGAAAAAGAAATATAAATTTGAGATAAACACATATTTCTCGTTTCGTAATATTTATGATTGCATACAAGCACTGAAATTTATTCACAAAAAAAAACTAGTTGGATCTTTTTCTTTTCACATTTTATACATACACAACACTAATTAGTACAGAAAAAAACGAAATTATTAATTATAAGGACGAGCATGATAAGAGGAAGGAGAAGATATAATAAATAATGATAATGACAAGTAGTAATGATAAAAGTATTATGGCCAGATCGTTAACAATGATCATAAATTTTATTTTGCTAATGATAAAGATAATGATAGTAATTTCTCTACAAAATTTTCTAGAAACAAAATAGAATGGAAATAAATTAGGAAATTTGAGTTTTCAATCTCGAAATTATTAATGCTTATAAAACATGACAAATATCTCAAAAAGCACATTTCGTCATTTATTTAAACTACAGAAGTTTACTCAGAAATATCCATTCCTTATCGATTAAATGGGAAATTCAAAAGAAAATTTGAAAAACTAATTATAAATTAAAACGTGAAAAATGAGCATAAAAGAGAAAAGATTTTTAATAATTACGAATTTGCTTTTGTAAAATATAAATTAAAATTATTCATTTTCATTGTTAGTTGGAAAATTAAGAAAAACAGCTTCTGTTTTAAACAAAAAATATGTAAAATGAATGCTTTTTTTTCGAAGAACTTGCTATTTTTTATGAAATTTTAGAATTTCAGCTACACCAAAATTAATAAAAGGTTAATTGGAAGATAATAATACATCTAAATAATATCTTATATGATACATTTAATAAATTAATGTAAGCTTTGTCGGTCTTTTCAAAGACTCCACGTTTATGTAATATCAGACATAATAAGCGATATAAGATGAAAGTAGAAATTTCAGATTTTATAAAGAATTTAAAGTATAAAAAGATTTTCGGAAGAATTACAACGAAAGTAACACTTAGAATTGGATTGTTAAATCATTTATCTCATCATACATTAACCAATTTTAAAATAGAAACTGGAATTTAAATTCCTCTTCGGATAATCGTACTTCTTCAAATCTAAACATTTGTCTTTCAAGACTATGAAACTAATTTAGGAAAAAAAAGACAATAACATTCTAGCTCCCCCTCTCTCTCTCTCTCTCTTCCTTTCTTTTTCTTCCTATCTCCCTTCTCTCTCTCTCTCATCCCTATCAACAAACAGAACTGTCATATGGATTGGTTATTATCAAATAGTCTCCTTGAGATAATGACTCTGCAGCATTTATACACTAAAAATATAACAGATATCTACGTTTCCGAGTGTGTGTGTGTGTGTGTGTGTGTGTGTGCGTGTGTGCACAGACATCTATAGGTTTGTTGGCTGAATTGTATTTTGACAAATAAAAAATAGAAATTAGTGGGATGCCCACACAACTAGTTGCATTATAACAGTATTTATTTGAAAAGATCGAAGAAACGGTTGGTTTACTTGACGGTCGGTTGATTAGTGGATATATGCAATATGTAAAGTATCAAAAATTTAAATATGTAAAGTATCAAAAAGTATAAAGCAAATGAAAGAGAAAAAAAAAGAAACGCCTATAATTAATTGTACGGTGCTGCATACAGCAATGTTATCACATGATCATATCAATTTTTATCAGATTTATGTAAAGACTGAAAGAGTATGCTTATAAATTGATTTAAGCTAATATTGTAAATCTTCTGAATACTATAATATTCAGAAGTTTCATTCTAAGCTTTCTAAAGATTTATGTTGCAAAAATGCAATTTATCAAAATGTTTGATAATCTTTTTCTTTTTACAACAGTACATTATCAGACACTGATAATGCTGGTTGTGATAGGATTTTGTGGAAAAAAAAGAATTTCTGCAGTCAAACGACCTTATCACTTCCAATAGACTTTGAATTGAATGAATTTTCATCTCATCCATTCTACAATAGAGCTGATAAAAGATCAAAAAAGATTTAAAACAACTCGATTTTGACAAATGCATCTTCGATCAAACACTTTTTAACCCCCTCTCTCTCCCTCGCTTTTCTACTCCTCTCCTTCCTCTTCCACTCTCATTTCATACTCCATGTATTATACTGATTATCAATCACATCTTCAATTCAATTAATTACATGCATATTAGTTTTCAGTGGCGGAAGTGAAAAACGATGGAATTTATTGCCACTATCGAATTGAGGTAATCAATAAAACATGGCTAAAAATAATTCTCAATTATTAATTATTTTTAATTCTGAAATTATTTTGCTAGAGCTAACTAGTAATAGACAATAAAGTGGTAATTTTTTTTAAAAAAATTCACGAAGAAGATATATAATTTTGTTATTTTCTTAGAATACAATAATGTGCTCGATCAGAAGAAACAAATGGTTAATTCGTTGATAATTAAAAATCTATTTAAGTGTCCCCAAAAAAAAAATTTATCGAATATTTCAATATGATTTTAAAAAAAAAGCATCCATTGTTTCTGTTGGTTAAATTTTCGTGAGGAATTGAGAGCATTAAATTACGGCGGTATAAATTTCAAAGGAATAAAAAAAAAGTTCCTCTATTTTCTGCAGCGGTCATTTAGAAAAATGAATGGCACTTATCATAAATTTGGAAGCAAAGAAATGTGAATGTGCAAAAAATGATGAAATGAAAATTTTGATATTTAAACAATTTTATTGAAAATTAAAAACAAATTTAACAACAAAATGAATAGTTTGAAGCAGAAAGGATGAAAAAAAATGCTCAATTTTTCAATATTTTTGTATTGTAATTTGGATGATTCATATTAACAATTTGCAGACAAATGCAATCAATTATTTTCTCCTGCAAAATTTTCTAATAATTAATATTTTTTCAAAATATCTTTTTCTCTCTCTCTTTCTTCTCTTTTCTTTCTTTACAAAAATTCAAGTGTTATCCGAAATATTCATTTCATTCATTTAATGATTGCCATTACAGACCTTATTTCACCTTCTTCATAAACTATCAAATAATGTGCGGAAAATTAAATTTTCAAATTTTATAAATATATCACTATTAATTATGTATTTCAAAAAAACAATTACTTTATTTTAATTTCAATCAATTTAAGGAATCGGAAAGAAGGAATTTTCGAAATTCACAGAGAAAAATTTTACGTAGAAATAACGAGTTTTTTTTTTTCTTTTCTTCATTCAGCTTTCATTTATTTATTAACTAACGAGAGAGAGGGAGAGAGAGAGAGAGAGAGAGAAAAGAAATTATACATGGAGAAAGAAATATGTACACATAATAGAACTCTCAGGTAGTACAGTTTATGTGGAGTAGTAGGAATGTGTTGTTTTATCAAACAGTAAATTTCTTATTACATCAATTCTGAATGGTTAATTTAGTCGGACAAAATGAAATGTAATTTCGACATCGTAAAGTATGAAATGACGAAACGCTAATCGACCAGTGATAGTGAGAGTGACTGGATCAAATTAACCATCCATCCAGCGTTTTTTGTCAAATTCCGCTAAATATCACTTTTCTTCTAATCATATCCTTCTTCTCTCACTTTATCACTCACTCACTTATCTAATGCTAATACTAACAGCAACTGGTAATTTCTTTTCTTTTTTCTCCATTTTCATTGTTAAATAAATTAGTCACTTTCGGAAAAAGATTAAATTGGAAAGATTAAGAGAAAGAAAGGAAGAAAGAAAGAGAAAAAGAAAAATGATAAATGTATAATAACAAAATTGAGTGTTAGAATAAAAAGTTATGCGAATAAGTTAATGAAATGGCAATGAAGGAATAAATGTAGAAGTTCACTGAGTGAAAAGAGAGAAGATGAATGATACAGAAAGGGAAGGAGAGTGAGTGATAGGAAGAAATTTGTGATATCATTAAATAATGTGATATTTAATGCTCAATTTTGTTTACATATTTCATCTTTTCCTCTTTTCTCGCAAAAATGTTTTTGAAATATTTGCACGTGAACATTTTGAAAGTAAGTGAGTTGAAGATGGGACATGAGAGAGTTGAATAGAAAAGGAAAAGTTTTGTAGCTTTTTGTTTTATGACTAGAAAATTTTACTTTTAGCATCGATATGAAAAGAAATTTGTTGAATTTCATGATTAACCTAAAATTTCACCTCTTACTGATGCTATCCTATGATGACACTGTGATGACAATCGTTACTGTGAAATATTAGGATAAAAAATACTTGAAGCTGAAATTGTACAACTTCATTTCTTCAGTCTTTCCATCTTTCTTATCTCATAAAAGGAAAGGTTAGAAAAAAAACAGTTGCTACTTAGCATGCCAAAGTTAACAAAAAACATATCAAAAACTG
Source organism: Litomosoides brasiliensis (assembly GCA_013365375.1). Classification (NCBI taxonomy): domain Eukaryota; kingdom Metazoa; phylum Nematoda; class Chromadorea; order Rhabditida; family Onchocercidae; genus Litomosoides; species Litomosoides brasiliensis. The sequence goes on from JABVXW010000297.1 coordinate 25,837, forward strand.
CATTCAGAATAAGTGATAACAAATATTACTAAATTCACAGCTCTTCGATCATATATGAAAAGACGGAAAAAAATAAGACGTAAGTCAAAGATAAGTCAGGAAGCCTTACGCATCGCCGCATATGATAATATTATAATTAGGACGATTACGAAAAGGATGCAGGAGAGGTTGAATATTTTAGTGAGAATTGAGAAAATGAAAGATACTGAAGCAGTGGATGGATGGATACGTTGCAGAACACGGAAAGAGTAGGAATTGAGAGATGAAAGAAGCTCTCAATGATCAATGAATACGACAGACAAACGACTAGTAGTAAGATTGAACATAGTTTGTTGGTTCAGAGTCAGTTCGCGATTATCGGAGATTTGTCACTTGCTTTTCAGTATGGATTAGCCTGACTGGAAGGGGCGCAGCTGTTAATTATAGTTAAATTGGGGTAGTAACATATATGAGTGATTTTTGGTCTCTCTTGAATTCTGATATATGAATTATATATGCTAGGTTAACGAATTAAAACATGAGTAGTTTTGAAGTAACAAGTTGTATATTACCCAGATAAAATATAATTTCGTTGATTCCATTTGAATTTCAGAAAACATGTTGGTGAGAAATCAATGGGTGCATTGAGTAGTAGTGTTCGGAAGGAATCAATACCTGATTGGATTGCGCCAACCTCAACACGTAAAAGCGACAACGTTCAGCATTGTCGCTTAACATCACTTGTACGTAACAGATGTTTTACCGAGAAATTAGCAAATTCTCGCTGGCGACGAAAGGTAGAAGTGTAATTTTCTAATGGAAATTATCTTTAAAGCATGGTTTTTCATCATACTATTCGTTAAATTGCTAAAATGATAGACTCTTTATGATTGTTTATACGAGCTAGAAATTTATGTTGTTTGTTTCGTTTTGTTTTGTTTTTTTATGTTGTTTGTTGTGTCTTCTTAATGTTTAAAATTTTGCTCAGACTTTTGAAAATTATATAAAGATTATGTGGCATCAATTTTAAAGCATTTATATTGTCCTTCTTTAATGGAGTAAGTGCAGAAATGAAAAATATTCGGACTTAGTTTGCAGTACCGACAAATATCACGCGAGGATCAGCGTGCTTTTTGTGATCTTATCAGTCACTGGACAAGTACTGAACTTGTTGCTTTACTGACAGAAATGGAAAGTGCATGCGGGGTGCGAGACTTGATTTCAATGGCTGAGGAAGCGCGACCTAGTACATCTGTTCTAGCAACAGATTTGCTCAATGCGTGGAAAAACGAAGTAGTTTCTGACTGCTTTGTTATACACAAGGTACCTGTGACTTTTATTTTTCAATAATAATTTCAACGACAATTATTTTTGTTTAAAAAATTTTTGTTACATTTCTTCTAAAATTATTTTTCAACAATCGCTTTCTGATTTGTGTCTTTTATCAGCATTAAGTGTATGATTAAATTTTAAAACAGCTAAAAGGAATAATTATTTGATTTGTGGAATTTTGAATAGTAAGACTTGTCTTTTTTCTCTATTTTTTTGGTCTGACGAAATAAAGTAAGAATTGTGGGTTATCTATAAAAACAGAAATAAGTAGTGACAGAGTTTATTCTTATCTATTCCTTTGCCTCTGTAATTGTTATCACTGTTCCAACTCACAGTTTTATTGGACCGCTGTGTCATTTATAAAAATGCTAAATGTTGTATGTGTGCTACTGGACGTAATTTTTTTTTGATTAATTTTATTATCAACTTATATCACTTCCAGGGATTCCGTTATGCTGCTCATTCCTTTATACTTCGAGCACGTTGTCGTTATTTCTCTGATTTCTGGAATTCACTGGTAACACAGCAGTCAGATGATGCAAAGTTGCAAATTCTATTCACGGATAATAGCATATCATCAGAAACATTCCGAGCAATGTTGTATTATATTTATTCTGGTGAATACGATAAATCATTATGCCATTCCGATGGACAATCATTGAATGCCATCTTACAAAGGTTTTAATTCAAATAAGTCAGCCGATTGGCTTTGTTTTATTATGAAGTTATTTCATCAAAATGCTTGGGTTATGAATATGTGTAGTCTTTCTCGTAAGCTGCATGTTTTTAAAAAGTTAATATTAGAGTTTTTTATGAGGAAAACCTTGATGAATAGATATTTAACATAACAAATACTGTATGTACAGAATGGTAAGCAGATTTGGATACTGGTTGTCGTACCTGCATTTAAAATGTTGTTTAATTTCAAGGTATGGCTGTGGTTCTTCACTTTCTAGTGATCTTATGGCAGCGGATTCTCAGAAAGGCGAATGTACTTTGGTTTTCACAGCAGGAAATAGTAATATTTTGGTTAAATTGTTATATTATTTATTATTTACCTTTGGATATGAGTCATTTTATGACCGTTTTAGGAGAAAGGGATCATAGCAGTGGTCGTGATTATCGAGTGAAATGTTCGGGAGTAGTTCTGGCAGCACGATCTAGTTATTTGCGATCTATGATAGAAAAGCGTATTTTATGTGATGAAGAATTAGAAATTGTCATTAACGAACACCTTTTCCCGCGTATATATGCACGTATCATTCTGGATTCGATTTATACAGATCGTTTGGATTTGAATAAAGTAACAATGTTCATTATTAAATAAGCAAAAAATAACAAGTGATGTTAATTGTATGTATTTGATTCAGGTATTCCTTTGTAGGGTTTTGGGATATTTTTTTTGCTAAAGACATATTTCTGTCTACGGCTGAATATTTTCGTAGGTCGGACTTGGCTGTTATGATATTTATTCTGTTTGCCCCACACATGTAATTTGAATTCGCTACAACCAAATTTATAGATGCAAGAGGGATGTCAAGTATCAGTAAGCAGCTTGAGCGAGGTTCAAGCAATCGCATCTGGGCAGCGACACCTTGCTCCTCTTCGTCATGCCATTGATATATTCCATATAGCACAGTTTCTTAATCTACCTTATTTAATGCATGGTTGGTACATTATTTGAGTGTATCTTTTGCCTTACATAGTTTCACTGAATATTCTCCTCAAACGTTGAAGTAGGAAATACCATAGATTATTCCCAACACTTTTGTATTTACATTGCTAGTTAGTCCTTTATTTTATGAATAGATCATAGAACAAGCAATTGTCCATTGCTATTTTTAGCCTGCGAGGACACTATCGTAAGACAAATATCTATAGAAACAGTGGGAAGCCTTTGGAATTGGGCGTGCGAACCGGGTGGTTCTGCTTATGTTCGGCGTCACTGTATTGCATTTCTTCGTTCTAATTTCTCTCGAATTTGCTCTTCATACTTACTTTTTGAATTAGAAGAAGATTTACTGAAGAATTGTCTGCTTTCCGACTACGTTCAGGTTTTACAGTTATTTTTAATTTTTTTGTATCGTTTATGACATTCAATACTTTCTTCATCAGTTCCTAATTAGACATCAACTGGTCATTTAGTGCTGAGAATAGCGCACTTTGTTGAAACAAACTATTACGGTATATTCTATCAGTAAAATATAGTTTATCTTAAGCAATGAAGCTTACTGTGTGACCGTATATTGATGTGATTGCAGCATAGCTTTTTGCATCATCGATTTTGGTGACTAATTAGAGAAAAGAAGTTAAACAGAAGTGCACTTGATGGATATATTTGTTGACATTTCATATATTTGTATTTACAGTGTGCTGAAGTGAAGATCCTAGAAGCAGTGATACGATGGGGTGAGCATGAACTGATCCGACGAATGGAGGAACGAGAGCCAAATTTGATTGCCAATACTACCCACAGTATTAGTAGGAAAGGCATCCGACGTTCTGAGTTGAATGATGAAGAGCTAAAGAGTATTTTGGCAAATTTGCTACCTCTTGTTCGAATCGATTACATTCTTCCTCCATTTCACCAGGTAATAATTCTTCGTTGGTGACTAGCGTCTTAGTTCAGGTTTTCAGTTTGTCTTTTATTCATGATTAACCTAATTTTGTTAATCGATTCATCATAAGTCTTATAGAGCTTGAACGCTGCTTATAAACGAGGCTTGTTGGATAGATCAGCACACGTGGATTTATTAGGCCAACATTATCCGGATAGCAGATCACCGGATATTAATCCTGATGCACACTGGTTTGATCATAGTGTTCCACGCCGTCATTCTTCCGGACCACGGCTTCTATTACCCTATATTACAGTTTGTTGTTATAAATTTCCACCGCACGTTTGCTGCAATTGTGTAACATACTTTGTTCATTAATTTTGATAAGTATTTTTCTGATTTTAATAAAACCTATTGCTTTTATCTATTTATACACCGTTCTCTTCCAGGAAGTCAAGAAGCAGCTGAGACGTTTGTGTAGAAATGCGGAAAATGTGTCATGCACTTTACAACAAAAAGCTCCTGCCGAACTGCAATTTTTCGTTAATAATCTGTCTCCAGAAATCATTTCCGAAGATTTAAAACTGAAGGTTCTTTCGATTTCATTTATATTTTCCGAAACTTTTTTATACTTTTATTTTGTTGGTAAAAGTAAAGTTTCCTTAAAATCTTTTTTTGCTTTTGGAAAGTACTGTTTCAAACATATGCTATTCTACTCCTTGCTTAAGATTTTCGACGCTTTTTCGCAGCTTGTGCACACTGTATGAAATTAAACTATAGTTGGACTTGGTTGTTTGAAGCATGTAATAGGCCTTCAAGTCCAGAATATAGCATGTATGAGCCCATGAAGATTACCTGGCCAATACTAATTGAAGAGGGAGAAGATGAAGCATGTTTTTGGCGGCGTGCAGATTGCATAATCTTCATCTGTAGAGCTCAAGATTTCAGATTGAACGGCGTGTAAAGGAATTAGCTGAAGATGATTTGTTGAAGAAAATATCCTGTTGTGGTTGTTCGCATCATCTCGAATTAGCCACCGAGCAGGTTAGTCATATTTTACTACCAAGTTTTTGTTAGTTTCCCAATCTTTTGAACTTCTTATGTTCCCTTTAATTGATGTTTCCTATTTTCTTTATTTTGATCTTAGATTCGTCTTCGCGCACTTCGAGAACTAAATATGGATGAAAACTGTGTGGAAGTGTTATGCATTTGTTCGGCAACAAAACGAAATCGATTGCCACATTTTTATTCCAGTCAACGAACAGTAGCTGTTTCCTGTGACGCTGTTGATATTGACATCCCTCTTTCGTCCACAACTCTTTCTGACTCTGGTACGTGTATATAAGGATAAAAATGAAATAGATTATAACACAGATTTGATCTGAATTTAAGAGGAATGGAGTTTGCTAAGAAACCAGAAAAGCGCCTTTTTGTAATTGACAATTAACGTTGTAAAATGGCTTATATGGTGCATTTTTTAATACAACGGATTTATTGTGCATATGAAAATAAAGAAATGCTTCGTTCAAATTAAATCAAAAATTATTTCCTATTCACAAATATACAGTGGATTAGTTTTAGAAGGAATTAGAATGAACTTGTTGTTTCTGTTATGATCTAGCAATTTATTTTTTTTTTGTTTCTTTCCAGGTAACCACGGGCGAAGCTGCTTACCAGATGTGCTGCGCAATGAAGCCACCTTATAATGCTCATATATTATACATAAAAGTAGTACTCATCACTGTATTTCATGACATATTTATTTTTTTAATTTCAGTTAAAGCGATCTAAAAAATGCGAACATTCCTTACCTACACCAATTAGCGGTAAAAGATAGAGCATAATTTATACATGTGTATTTTGTGTCGTTTTTTTAGTCTGTTCTAATCGTTAAAGCAAATATATTCTCGGAAGGTAAAATCGGTTGATTGCTTCTATTATTTGTACAAATACAATTGTGGTTAGGCGAATAAATTATTATGGTTAATTGTGGATTGTTTGTGGATATATATAAAATTTACAAATATTAGGTGTGAATTTCCGCCTTTGATTGAAAATGTAATTCTTTTTATATTGAAAGTAAATGATAAGACTATTACTCAAAACAGTTTATCTATTCGCTGTATGATTTTCCCGTCTTATTTTTCCTTTCCACACTTACATATGAAGTCACATTTAGTAAAAAAAATTCAACATTTTAGAATCATACATCTATCGCTTTATTACTTGGAACGAAAAACGGCAGATTATGAAGGACTTACAAGCACATGACATGCCATGATTCACCAATATAACTAATTTCCTGGTTCAGATGCTTTTTACAATTCATAGATTCGTTTACTTAATTTGTATAAATTGTGAATACCAGTTGATGATTCCGAGTCAGTTTTTATTAGGATAACTGAAGACAATCTCATTTTTTTCCTGGAGAACAATGCAGGAACGGGGATTTCATGGCAGAATTTGATTTTGTTTATTTTTTTTTGCCTTCGGTAGACCGTCCGTGTTTTATTTCAGTGGTAATATCCACAATGGTTGCTTTTGAAATATGAGTGCTTCTTATTCCTTTGAGAAATCTGAAAATTAGTGACATTGTTAAATGAAAAATTTCCGTATAATCACTGTAAAAATGATCTGAAATGCTATATTATATGGTGGAAACAGAATCTTGAATGCTTGAACTTTCAAATTTCCTATAAAAGAAGTAAATTTTATAAAAAGTGTAATTCCAAGAAGTGGCAAGCTATTTGCTGTCACTTCAAGGATTCAGCTAATTATAATGTTAGTAAATGTAAATGTAGGCCTATTTAGCCTTGGGAGTTAAATTTAATTTAAAGCAATTTGCTGACTGCTGAAGTATTTCAGGCTTACTTCCTCAGAGAGAAAAGCATGAGAGAAGAGATTGTGAGAAATTGAAATGAATTCGAAGATTATTCCATTCCGAAGCATAATTTGTTAAGGATGCAACAGAGCACAAAAATATGCCTCATTCCAATTCGTTTAGTTCAATTCCCCTCAGCCCATTTTGGGCTAAATGCTAAACTCCCCAATCCTACTTTACTACTCTCTCAATGAAGTATTTCAAAAAAAGGAGAAGAGGTAGTAGAGGGAGAGAGAGAGAAAGAGAGGGCAAATTGTATTATAAATGTTCATGAATTTTACTACAGTTATGAAAAGAACAGAATTGCCAATAAAATATTACCTTCAGCTATTACCTATCATTATTAGCTACCTGTTTTACGCGAAATATAATTGCACTTGTGATAATTGAGTTCATCTTTCCGCTTGAATTAATAATTATTTGCAACGTTTTGCAGTTATTTTCAAATTTCAATGTTTACGAATCGTTTGTATATCTCGCTGGAAGAAGCAAATTTTGGCTTTTAAATAATCAATTTAGCTTAAAATTGGAAAAGTGATGGTCAGAAATGTCCCCAAAAGTAGGTCGCCTTGGTTACGCGTCGTCTTATAGCTTTGCATAAATTCCATTTTTGACATTTCCATCATTTAAATATATATATATATTCTATAACTCACAACAAATTTTAAGTTATTAAAATTTATGATGCAAAATTTGTCCTTACTATTTTCATGAAAAATACTTAAACTGGAATTGAATAAGCTTATTTTGATTTTAAGTTTTTGCATTTCAAACAAGGAGTGTTTTTAATGAATATTTTCACTTTTCCATAAATCCTCCTCATTGAATGGTGAAATTTTTGTTGCAAAAAGTTCAATTACTCAGTTCAAATAATTTGCAGTTGTTATGAAAAATTTCAATCCTTGCAAATTTTATAATTTTTTTTGGAAATACTAGAATTACTTGTACAATTGCAAGTTAAGTACAATTTAAGTACAATTGCAAAAATTGCACTTAAATTTAAGGAAATAAATGAGTTTGAAATATATTTTTGAAAGCAAAATACAAGAATTATTTCCGAGTTTTTTTTTTAATTTTCCTTTTTTCTGAAAAATCAGACATAAATTATTTCCGTCATTTTTTTGATTTTAATTTGTTTAACAAAGCAAAACAAAAAATTTGGTAGGATAAGTAATTACTGACTGTTATGCTTACCATTAAATTCACACCAAACATTTACGGATTATCTAAAAAATTTAAATCAGACGCATTTTACTAAATATGTGCAAATTTCAGAAATTATACATCAACGACAATTTGTCACTTTTCCGTTCCTTTCTGTTTGCATTTCCCTGCCTTTTCTACTAAATTTGAAAAATTAATTTTAAACGATGAAAATTTTTTGGTTAACAATTATTTTTGGATTGCTTATTGGTAAGCTTTTTCGCGAAGTTTTATTACTAATCTATTTGATTAAGTTTTTTTTTGTTATTTTTTAATTTGTCTTTTTTCCTTTGATTGGTAAAAAAAGAAAATGTGTTAATGCAATAAACATTTTTTCTAACTTTTTAGCATTCACATAAATTTTATTAGTTTTTTTTTCAACCTTTAATATTTATCAATTCAGTCGTAGATTAAAGAGAGAAGATAAAATAAATTTATCATAATTGTTTGGCATTATCAAATACATTTACTTTACGCCAATACGTATAAGTTCAAATTTAAAATTCAGTTTATTTATTTTTGTTTTTTTTTGAAAATTTTTTTACAGCAAAATTGGTACAATGTAAGGCAATCGTACGAATAGAGAATGGTTATCGGTTAATTCACATAAAAGGCAGTAAGCATTCCATTTTAACGTTACGCTTAAATGCATTTAAAATTTTCATATCTTTTATTTGAAGTGTCATTTTTAAATTAAATAATTTTGCGTGTGCCGTAAATTAAGAGCATATTTAATTAATGAGCTAAATTAATTAGCTTTGAGTAAATAATAAAAATCAGAAAGCATTCATTGCAACATAAGTCAGACACGTAAAGATCATAATGACACTTTGATATGCGTAAGATATTAACGTAAATTTTTAAAGTAACTAATTTTAAGTTACGCGATATTCTCAAATAATAAATATTGCGACAATTTCATTAAATTTTCAGGGGAACCTTTTATGGGCGATTATATTCAATTAATTTTTGCAAAATTACATTGTATTATCTCATTAACTGTTAATAGTAAAACACCATTAACTGGTATTGAGGAAATGTTAGTTTCTTTTTTTGTTAAGAAATTTTTAATTTTAGAAAAAAGTTTTGTTTTATAAATTTGTAGCTATTAAAGTAATGATTATATCAATTATAACCAAATCAAATTATAAATTATGATTAGATCAATTATAACCGAATCATTTTTCATCTAATCGATTTCAGAGAATTAATTTACAAAATTTATGAAAACGATTCATTGTGGCATTTGACACATTACAGTAATAGTGGAAATAATTTCACACTTTACTCACCCATTTATGCAACAGTTGTCGCAGTAGTAATGCATGAACCTATCGATATTGTTGATATCCAAGCACAACTATGTTGTACGTATAACAACTTGCAAATGACAAATATAATGTTAGTTTTGCTAATTAATTCATTAACTGCTTAACAATTGATTGGTAAAAAAAATTCAATCATATGTGATGTGTGTATTTTGAATTATTTTAATTTTAGGATAGAAATTTTGCCGTGAAAGAGTAGTAGTAATTCAAATTTTCAAAATAAAAATCAAAATTTTTGAATAAGTAATTTCTAACTTTTTTTTCTTTGTAAATTTAAGGAAAATTTGCAAAAAACGCTTTTTTGCAAATGGAAGATTATCACAGAAACATAGAAAACGACAATTTTTTGTTATGAAAAGACGTTTGAAGAGAATGAAACGAAGCAACAATTTTGGGAGAATTGTAGAATTTACGATCGATAATTCACCTTACTTTATTTCAAAGAATATAACCATTCATGCGGAACAAATTCTCAGAGTACAGTCTGGAACGAATTTAATTTTTTCACAAAATTCAGGCATTACTGCGCACGGTAAAAGACAACCATTCAAATTTTGATTTTTTTTTCCTTCTTTTATCTTTCCTTCAGTTAAAAGCTGAAATTGATGATATAATTGCATTGTACTATGAAATATTAAACCTTTAATACTTCATATTTCAAGGTATTTTGCAAATAATTGGTACCAAATATCGACCTATTATGCTACGAGCAATGAATGGTACCTGGAATGGTTTGTGCATCAAATTTGCTAATTGTAAGTAAATTTTAGTTTAAAATCACTACTACTGTCACTACTGATGTAGAAATTTAGCAAATTTTCATGTCATTTTCAGTTGACGTAGCAAAGCAATCACGACTTCTTCACTTGAATATTTCCGGAAGTAAATTCGGAATTCGAATCGAATCACTGCTACTACCGGAAATGGAAAATATCATCAGTGATGGTAATGATAACGGAGTTGTCATCTTAGCTAATAACAATGACAATAATTTTAGTACTGTAAGTTGCATATTTTATTTCAATTCTTTACTTTCAATATAATATATCAAAAGTGCAACTGGAAAATTTAAATTCTAAGATTTTAAAAAAATTTACTAAAAATTTAAAATTTAAAAAAAGTCGAAATTGTTTTTCATCAAATTTGACTTTGCTACAATCAAAAAAATTTAACAGATATTATGATAATTTACGGTGTGTTTAGCTCCACTTTTATTTTTTTTCCATCTTTAGGTAATTTTTGCAGTTGTCATCGTAATTTAATGTTTCAGAATATATTTAATTATACAATCAAGAAAGTTACAGCTATAAATAACCATGAAAATGGACTAGTAGTACGGGTTGGAGGTCATGAACTGGTGAGCTACCTCATTTTAACAGTTAATAAATTATAACAAATTAATTGACAAAAGTATTGTGTTAAATGAAATTAATTCCTATAACATAAATGAAGAACTTTTAATGAATTAGTCATTACAGGGTCATTTACTGTTAGAAGAGATAGTATTAGCATCAAATCAGATCAACGGTCTTTTGCTAGAAGGAACTATTGATGTTGTCATCAGATCAAGTCAATTTTCTTCCAACAACAAGAACGGTCTTGCGACACACTTCACAAATGGATCAACGATAGAGGTGCACCGTTCAGTGTTCGATACCAATGGTCAACATGCCTTGCAAATACAGGACGTTCAACAAATTCATTTCAAATGTTTTTCCACAACCTTCAAAGGTCACAGCTTTCGGTATAACTTTCCTGTTTTTTTTTAATAAAAAAATCCTTTGTTGAGTTTATCACCTACTCATTTACTACTACTCAAAACCTACTCATTTACTTTATTGCAGTGAAGCTATTTTGATCAAATTTGCCGATCGTTCTAATTTCCTATTGGAGCAATGTCATTGGTGGAACAATAGTGGTGCGATCGTTGTGCAAAATATTACTAACAGTAATTTGCATTTGTTAAATGGAAATTTAACAAGGAATCGCGGAACGATCATAAGTGCGGAAGGAATCAGTGGTGCAACGAGTATTTCAATTGGAAATAATAATTTTCAAGAAAATGACTTCTGGAATGGCACAGCGCTAAATTCGATAATTAAATTAGGAATAAGTGAGAATGATGAAGGTAGTGAATAGCAAATATTGAATTTAGCCTTTGAAAGATTCCAAGATAAACGACGATTCATTTCGAGTTAACGATAGAAATGATCAAAAATAACGATTAATTATTTTAAAATTGATAATTAATTTTATAATTTTTGTAATTTTGCAGACACTCACATTCAAATACACAGCAATCGCTTTTTCCGGAATGCTATGAAATTAATTTTATTAATTGATCGAACTGAACCGACAAATGCTAAAATTACGATTGTAAAGAATTCATTTGTGGATAACCTGGCATTCAGTGCAGTATACCTTGTAGGAAGTGCCGTCAATATTTCCTATAATATTTTTGATAATTTTGAGGTAAATAAAAAAAAACGTTTCAAGAAATTTTTTAAAATTCCTAGTGATTAATATCATATTAATTATTAGAAAATTTGGAAAAGTAATTTCTCTCAGAAATACTTACATTTACTTAACTCTGAATCGCAGTGTTGTAATTTCGAAAAAATTATTGTCTTCGAAATATCCCAATCTTTTCAATATCAATCTCTTTTGTTCGAATGTACCTCAATCTTCCTATAACTTCTGTTATAACAATTTGTTCTGATTGATTGAATGTGTTTTTTTTAATTTTATTTTAAAGGTTTGTCCCAACTAAAGTTTTAAATTTTGATCTGAATAATTTTTCAGACCCAATGCGAACTATCTTCTGATCTAAAAACATTACCAACATCTATCAATGCTACCAATAATTACTGGGGAATAATTAATGAAGATGAGGTCATCTTTTCGGCTAGAAGATAGTTGATAAGTTAAAATACAAATTGAAATGAAATTTCAAAATCTCTTTTTGATATCTTCGAAGTTCCGCTTATTTTTAATATTGCATTATTCCTACACCCACAGAGGAAAGTATTCCAACATACTTTTAGTTCATTGAATTAAATTTACTGTTTGCAGGTGATGAAGCGAATTTGTGATAGCCGAAGTGACAAGTCGTTAGTTCCGCCAACGATTGTGGTACCATTCGAAAATGTTGCACCCAAAAAGCTACCACTAACTGTTACCAAACAACCAAGAAGTCCTCTAAAAATGTATGTATCTTCCTTCTTCCAAAAAATACTTAAATTAAAAGTAGCATACTTGTAAGTGTAATATTTAATCATTTTACTCTAACTGATCAAACAAATTTAGATTTCGCAAATCGTTGATAATAGAAAAAGATGAAGTTGTTGTTTTTCATGAGGGATCTGTGTTGGATTTTCAACCGAATTGTGGAATCATTGTTTTTGGTTTGTTATTCAATAAAATTTTAGGAGAGAAGCCTACTCGTTCTCATCGTATTTCATGAAATTCACTTTCAAAAGAAAGAAATAGGTCAAAGGAAGGAGTTAATAAAAAAGCTTAGTTATTCTGAAATTAGAGGAAAATTGGTTAAAATTTCGAAAATGAAACTTAAATAAATAAATTTAGGTGCTCTACATTTATTGGGTGAACGAGATAATCAAATTTTATTGAAGAGTTCTAATCGTGCACCATGGCTTGGAATTATTCTCAATAAAGGTACCATTATTTAAATTGGAATTTTTATTCTCTAAATCCATCATAGTTAGGGAGAAAGTATTTTATTGCATTTTGATTGGAATTTGGAACAAATGAAAGTTAATTGAATTGTAGTAAAGATGTTATCACAGTATTATTATTTCACTATCACTTATTATCGTTGATTATTATGGTTATTTTCATTAATTATTATGATTATTATTAATTTGTGTTATAATTATGGACTTATTTACGACATCAAGTCCTGCTAATTTCATTTTTTTCAAATTTGTAAATCAAATTTGTCGTAGGAAATTATGAATTCGTAGATAGTAAAAAATTACAACTAAGAAGCTTTTGCAGTGATTTCCAGGTGGCGTCATCCATGCAAATCATTGCATCCTGGAAAACGCAATTATTGGATTAAATGTTAGTTCATCAAATATAACAATTGGAAATGTGCAAATCATACGACCGATCACTGCTGGTATTTTAATTACAACAGAATATAACGGCACTTTTGACATGGGTGAATCAATTATTATACAATCACAAAAAAATGGTATTCAAATCCTGAAACGCCACGGACAGGATATTCTCCTTCTCAGGTGTACTACACGTTAATGATTAATAATTTTCAGTATTAGCTTCAATTTTAATGAGCTTAATAAAAGAAACTTTAATTTCTTTTCTTAGCTATTTAAAATCACTTCTGAATACTAAATTAATTTTGTTCTGTAAATAAAAATTTCATTAGTTCAAAATCATAAAATATTTTAGGAATGCATTAATAATGGACTGTGGCGAGACAGGAATAGATTTCACACATCCAGCTGGCAAATTAGTTCTACGAAATATTGTGGTAGATTAATTGAATTTGAAATGGAAATTCCACACGCTAGCAGTTTTAAGCTGACTTATCCTAAATTATATACCTTTAATTAACATATCATACCTAATTGATATTTCAATTCTTAAAAAATAAAAGAATTTCTAACCTATCAAATGGAAAATAACAAAAAGACTGGAAAATTTTTGTAAAAATTAGAAAAAAGAAATTACAGAAAAAAATTTCGAAAAAAAAATGTTAATTTTAGTTAGAAAATAGTGGTTCGTTTGGGATAGTTATTGCACAAAATGATGAAAGCGAATTAGATTCCGTCGTTCTCAGTAACTTAACAATTCGTAAACAAACACAACAAAGCAATGGTGGTATTCTACTGAATTTAAAATCCTATAATTCATTTTATCTAAATACATCAAATTTCATTTCGAATATTTCTCCATCTCTTACAATCATTTCAAAGGTTAGTTGATTGCTTATCTTTTCAGAAGCAAAAAGATGAAGAAAAGAAGAATATACGTATGAAATAAGTAGTATTAATTGTATTAACAAAAATTTTTTTCTTTTAATTTTAGTGTTCGTTAAATGGAAGAGAGAAAAGCGTGCGGAATGTGTTAGTTGAAAAGAATCGTTTCTTGAAGAATGAAAATTTAATTATGCGTATAGTACTGGAAGGTTGTGAGAGTGCAATAATACGTCGAAATAGTTTTATCAGAAATAATCAAATTGAGCAACAAGGAACGTTGGCTATTTATGTATCACCACAGGTCACGTATAGTTTTACCGTTTCATTTATTTTCTTTTTTTACACTCAAATTCATTCGTTTTTTTTCTCTTCCTAAATTAATTATTTATTTTAATTTTATTAATTATTTTTATTTTCATTAATTTAATTGCATATACAGGTGAATGGACAATTTGATGTTGCACAGAATATATTTGCGGAAAACAAAGGTCAATGGTCATTGTTTGCTTTAGCAACAAAAGTCAATCAGTTCAATGGTACAATTCGTTTCAATGGAAATGAGAATTATCGGAATACACTGACTTCACACTTTCAAATGACTGATAACAAATTTGAGCAATTTGATTTTCACGTAAACGTAAAACGTGAATACAATGAAGTAAGTGTGTTGCAACATCTTATCTGTTATTAACAGTTTGATATTATAATTTGTAGTTTTTTGTTCAGCAAAAAAATTTCAAAAATATTTAATTCATTTGTGTTTGTATTTTTTTTAAAAAACAATTTGCAATATGGCTTGTATGCTTTAACTAATTAAAGATAATAAAGTAATTAGCTGAGATGAGTGTTTTAAGCAGCTTTGCTACTTTGATGATTCATAAAATAATGATATTTGCGTAAAGATAAAATGATTTCTTAATTAGGAAAAAAATTTTAGCAAAATTTGCTACGACAAAATGTAATAAAATGAATTGACTATAAAGTAAAAAGATAAAAACGGAATATTTTTAAGTGGAAATTTTTACTTCTCTTACGCTGCTAAAATTTTACTACCAATCAGAAGAACGTAGTAAGGCGAGATTTAATTAAGAAAGTAGTAAGAGGAGATTTAATTAAGAAAGTTTATCCTGAAATCACACTCATACAGATGGCAAAGGTTATCTTTCATTGTAGATGGCGGAACACTAATTTGCAACAATTTGTTTTCATATTTAATTGTAAATTGAATTTGTTGATTTTTTTTAAGGGATTGAATGTTGCTGGAAACTATTGGAGAAATGATGATATGTTCAGTTTAAAAAGTTGGAATTTTTCTTTTTAAAAACAACATCGCAATTAATAATCTTCCTTAGGATATTGTTAATCTCTCAGAGAAAAATTTGTAAAATGTTTCATTTTAAATGATAAATATTAATTTTCACTTTGTTCAATGTGAAATAAATTTTTGCAACTTTTATTATCTTTTATGTTATTAAATTTGCATTTAAAATTTTTGGTCCAATCAATCAATTGGAGTTGTTCTTTGTTCATTAGACTGTGTAGATATATGGATGACATCGTTTTTTTCTTGAACTAAAAATGAAAATTTCTCGAAATAGGTCGAGCACAAATCAACTCAACCGGTCGGAAACGAGCAATCAAAGACTGTTTGGCTGTTTTGAATTGCTCTAACAATGGAGAATGTGTTGGTGAGTGACGTTGATTTGATATCATATGGCATCGGTATGATATCATCATATGTACGCGTGAAATATCATATCAAAAAAACGTATCATAAAGTGACGTATTCGATATCTTTTTAATATATATGAAAAATTTTATCACATTTGTTGATTCGATTGATAGCTAAGAAAGCATTACTCTTTTGCGCTACGTAAAGGTTTGAAAATTTTTACATTGTTTTCAATTTACAATTTTTAATTTTGATAAAAAGGTTTTTTCATTTTAGGTTTAAATATTTGCCATTGTAATGTTGGATATGGTGGATCTGATTGTTCACAAATCACGTGTTCAGCGCTAAGAAATTGTTCACAAAATGGCTATTGCATAGGGCCAAATATTTGTAAATGCTTTGACGGCTGGCAACAACAGGACTGTTCGGAGGCAACCTGCCAGTTGGTGAATAATTGTAGCGGGCATGGTACGTGCGTGTCACGTAATGAATGCGATTGTGAACCAATGTATGAAGGTTAGTAGCTTTTCAGGCTTGAGTAAGTGCACATACTGTAATTGTATATTCTCCACGAGAAAAGACTAAAGTAATAAAATTAGAAAAAAGTTATTTTTTTTCAAAATCGTTTCATTAATTAATTTTTAATTTAAAATATTTCTGCAGGATGATATTTTAAATTTTACGCTACGAGTAAATCATCGCCAAGATTTGTCTTCTTTTTTTTTACGGAAGCATAAAGATTTTCAGGCGTTGACTGCAGTAAACGAATTATGAATTGTACCTCAAATACAAGTTGCAACAATCACGGCTCGTGCATTAACAATGAATGTGTTTGTGAAACCGGTTGGACAGGATCGTCCTGCTCGAGAGCACTTTGTGATCAATTGAATAGCTGTTCCGGTTCCGGCATTTGTATTCGACCTCAGTTATGTGAATGCTTCGATGGATTTGCTGGAGATGATTGTTCAGTTTGTATGGGTCTGACCTGTAATCCTTGCGACGCTAAATGTCTTCATGGACGTTGTAACACCAATACAAGGTTTGCTATTAGTTTTGTCCTTTAATATAATACATCTTTTTGATATCACGCCAAACTACGTTAGACTTTACGTTTTCTATTCATATCACAGCACTAATAATAGATCAATTCAATAATGCTCAAAGCATGCGATCAGCACTTTTATGCTCTCAAAGTTGAGAAATGAATTTTCGCTTTCGAATTCAAAATGAGTATTTTGCATGTTATTAATGAGAGAGGAGATGGATGAACCAAGAAGTTAATACTCATTTTTGAAAAATTTATGAATTAAATAAAATTTAAACAAAAATTGATGAAAGAAAATTCTTGGAAAATGAGTGGAAAAAATTTTTTAAAAATTACATTATTGTTTTATTTATTAATTCACTTAAGAATTATTTAGAAGATGCATATGTCGTAGTGGTTGGAGCGGTGAAAACTGTGACATTTGCGCCACTAAGAAATGTAATGTGATGTCAACAGTGTTGTATGTTTTACCAACAGCTGTTGGAGTTCATCAAAAGGACGCTAATATTTTAGTTTATGGCAGTGATTTACCGCTGTAAGTAAAAGTTTAGGACTTGTTTTTTGTAAAATTTTCTTGAAAAACAGCGCAAAATTAAAAACGTTTTTATAAAAAACGTCAAAAAAGCGTATTTAAATTATTGCAAATCTGCCTAATAGTTTTTATATTTTTAAAATACCTGAAAAATTTCAATTATATCTTCCTCGAAACTAATTTTAATTTGATCGTTGTAATTAATTACTTTTACAATTAAATGAATGATAAATTAGAATGGCGTAAAATGTACCAATGACATATTTTTCAGCGTATTACGTTACACGTGTTTATACGGTAGCACAGCTGCCGATGGTTTCTATGTTTCATCGTCATTAGTACGCTGTACAATTCCAACATTAGCTCTACCAGGCCGTTATTTATTCAATATCATTCCATATGGATCCGATAAAGCTATTCCATTTTTTGACAAACGTTTGGTACGCGTAATAATTTAATCCACGTAATTACCTAATGATAGTAATGTGAATGACTAATGTAACAACAATACGGAATTCAATTTTAGCGAAATGGTTTTTCTTTTCAGATTCATTTTACGTTATACAATGAGTGTGATCAGACAACGTGTAAAGGCTATTGTTTAGGAGCAGTTTGTATATGTCCGGATGACCGTGACGGTGTATTTTGTGAACAGGTAAGAGAGTTAAAAGTTAATATCACTTTGAGTTAAATTTTTATTAAGAATAGTCTTTTCCATGTCTTAGTCATCGTACTGTTATAAAATACTGAATTTTAATTTGTCATATTTTAAGGAATTTAGATGTTCCTGTAGATTGACTGCTTTATAACTTTAATTAATTAAACTTTAGAGAAAATCTTTATTATCAATCATATTTTAGGCAAAAATTCTACCAAACATGGATTGTAAAATTTTAAGCAATCCAAAATTGATAGAAGCTGTAGAAGGTGAACCGTATACTGTTAAAATGCCTATTCAGGTTTGTTTATTTTTAGCTAAAAGAAATTTAAAACATAAATTAATATTTAATCATAAAAAACACTGCGAATCATTTGATCATATAAAACTGTATTAAATTTTATTTATTTATTTAACTTCAAATTACATCTATGAATTTCTTATGTATTACTACTTGAATTGTACATAAAAGTAAATGCTTGAAAAATACTTATTTATTTTACGATAAATAACAAATATTTGAAAATATCGCCAATTTATTTATTTGCTAATTAAATATTAAATTAAATTTGTTTAGGATGAAAACACAATATTCAATGTTGAAACAGATGCAAATGGGATGATAATTTACCCAAATGGTATGGTACTTTGGTCACAACCAATTGGACGTATCCAACCATATACCGTAAACGTTACCGCTACTTCACTTACCGGTGGCTGTGTGATTAATTGGAATTTAACTGTTAAACCGATGTATACACCAGTAATTACTAAAGTTCAAAGTGTTGATGACACAAATATGAAAGTGATTAAAGGAATTGTTAATTACAATGCAGAAGTGCGTCCTCACTTCATTAATGTTAATTAGTTAATTAATTGATAATACCTTTTTTCTAAAAAAAAAAGTAAATGATAAGATGCTCAGGTATAATTGTGTAATTATTTTGAAAAGAAATTCGAAATATAACTTTGTTAAATTGTTCGTTTCTTTTTGACAAAATGCTTTAGAAATAAATTTATTATAGCCTATCGGTGATGTACCAGTAAAAATGTTAGTTTATCAAAATGATAAACTGATAGAGAGTGCTGTAGCACGAAGTACGGCTAGTGGTCATTTCAAATTCATACACTATCCATTCGATGAAACAATTTCAACAACTGTGGTCCGTTGCTTCAGTACATCTAAGCAATTTTGTTTTTTTTTTAGCATCCATTCTTTTAAAATTTTGCAGTTTCAGAAATTTTGTACGTTTCCGTTTTACAAACAAAGCATTATTGGAAGCAAATTTGAGAGAAAAAGATAAGTTTAAACAAAAATAAAATGAAGGACGAAGTGTTGGTTGAGTTTGAGTTAAAATGCAAAAAGTAAATCGATTAGCAAATAGTAATTACCAAACAGTGTTAGTCAGAAAAGTACTATTTGACTATAACAGATTACTTTTGCCAATTTCTATGAGTGAATTAACTACCAGTTCAGATGTATAGTAATTAATTTCAGGTTGTGGTACATCCTGGAGCAGCTGAACCTGATGCTGCCACATCATCGAATAATGTAACATGGACTGAACGTACATTCAATATTGAATGCACTCCTAAAATAAAAATGAAACCTGGTGAACAAGTTGAGGAAGAATATCAGATCAGAAATGAAGGCGAAGAAGTGCTTCTGAACTGTCAACTGGAATTAATCACACCACGTGATAAAATACAAATTGTAAAATATGAAAAGGTTTAGCATTTTTAAACAACAATTATATCTGAGGAAGAGAATGGTCAGGAAATGTTATGGGTCGCTGTGACCTAATCAAAAGGTCACATCTGTCATGTTTGTTGTTTGGATAGGAAAAAGGTCTAAGAAGACTTCCATTTTCTGAAGTAACTGTATGAATTCAAACTTTTGAAGAGCGCTAGGAATGCATAATTTGGTATAATTTTAAATTCGTTAGCACTTAAATACTTGTCCCTCAACTTTTTCAATTAACTGTTGGCACTTAATAAACTTGCAAATTTAATTATCATTTATAGCTAACTGATAGTATTCCATTGTCACTTTTTTTCTGAAGCAGTTGAATTTTTAGATAATAAAAGGTATAGGAATTGGTGAATCAAAGTCAATGAAAGTTACATTTGCCGCAGGCATCACTCTCGACAATACGACAATTCTTTTACAATTCAAGTGCATCGATACACCAAAGAAACTAATTAGGTTTTGCTAATAAAGAATAATCTAATGTAACTAAAAATTAATTATGAATTAACGTATTTGTTTTTGTTTTAAATTAAAATTTGAAGTTAAGATTTGAAGTAATATGAGGCATGTTGTTCTCTTTTTGATAATTCATATTTTGATTCAGGCAACAAATAGACGTGGAACGTGAAAAATCAGCGTTTGCATCATATCCGTCACAATTGCTCATTTCCATGCCATCACGAATATCGCCAAAGATTTTTACAGTTTATTTGTTTTTCTTAGAAAAAACTTCACCTCTCTCATTTCACACAATTACATTTTATGAATATTTCGTTGGCTCATTTAGTTTCACAGAACCGAGCAAAATTTCAGGTTGATATTGTAAATAAAGAAGGCTATCAATTTGTTGCTGCGCCAAGAATTTCCATTCGACCTGATCACAGTGCTCTATTTTTGATATCTACCAAACCATCGTTGGAAAATATCACTAAATTTAACAACTCGGAATTTACACTTACACTTTTCATCAGTTATCGACCGCTGCAAACAATGGCAAATGTAAATTGGACAACTGCCGGTGATTTAGTTTTATCCGATGGAAATAAGGTGTTTATTAAATTTTAAGAGAAATTTTCAAAATTTTAGATTTCTAATATCTTTGAATAAAATTGTAGACAATTACTGATACTATCAATTAATCATAGATTAGTAAAACTTTCATCATTTTTTGCTTGATAAAATAACAACGATCATTTTATTAAAAAAAAAAATATTCTATAAACTCCATAAATTACTAGCAAAATTATTTAATTTCAAAAATCGTAAACTTCCAAATATTAAATTAAGTAAAATGTTTTTGTTGTTATTAAATTCAAATTTTTTCATGTCTTTAAATATGTTGCTCTTTTCTTTTCATTTAACAACCATCTTTTACAGGAGTTGTTTACCGTGGAATATCGTAACTATGCTATTTCGGAGTTATTTGATTTTCAAATAACTGTAATGGATGAATTGAGCGTATTGAATGCAGCGCACGTTGTCAGTGATACGGAAATAACGCTTCGAAATGACGTACTTGGTTATAATAATAAAAGACATACAAAAGCTGACGGTAATTGAGAATTATTAAATTCCTTTAAAATAGTAAAAATTTTTTTGATGCGATGAATTAAATTTTACAAGTCTTCGGTTATTACCTTGAAATTTTTCTTTCTTTTCATAATTGCATAACTAATATTATTTGTTTATTTATTTGTTTGTTTTGGTAGGAATTATATAGTCGAATTAGTCGCATAAGGTAATCTTCTTAAAGGTAATCTTCTCTCAGAGCAGATTTTCTTAAAGGTAATCTTCTCTCAGAGCAGATCTTACAGGTTATGTTGTATTTCCTTCGATTATTGAAGGAACTTATCAGCTTACCGTTAAATCGCCTACTCATGCAACGATCACTATGATCGTTCAGGTATGCCTTATTTAATTGTAATGTTTGACACAACGATATTTTAACGTAAAACTTTTAGACTTTTTTAAATTAATATGACAATTTCAATCAATAATTATTAATTGTTGAAACAATTTTAATTAATGAAATATTTCAGCCATCGTTTATTAATTCCTCATTAGCTATATTTGCTCCAATTAGTTCGCCTTATTCTCCAATTGTTCAAGACGGAAAATTATTGTTGGAAGAATTTGATGAGCAACAGAAAGTAAAATTAATCTTTGTTAGTCACATGAAAAAATTAAAATGCTTTCATGTTTACCATAAAAAGATTATTCAATAATTAATTTTTCATCTAAATTTAAATTTGAATTCTCAGAAATTCTATATGATCATGTTGGTATAAAATTTTCTATATTAGTTTTTAATTTATGTAAATTTTCTTAGGTACCATTTCCAAAGCTTCATTTTACACCTCCCGCAATATCGGTACCTGTAAATGGCACGAAAGAAATAAATTTATTGATAAGCAGTGATTTGAATGGTCCAAGTGATAATGTAGCCGTCTTGCCATCTGTTGAAATTCATCAACAACATCTTCCATTTACATTTGCAACGGTTTGTTAAAATTTCATAATTTTTTATAATTCAAACAAATTTAAGGGCCTAAAAATTATTTAAATTAATATATGAAAAAAGCGAGATGTGTTTCTTGTTGAAATTGCGAAAAACTTTTTCTAGGATGATCTTCGAAATGGATTAGGATTGGGTGATGGCTATCATATGAGGTGTAAATTATCACGTCTATTAAATGAAGTAAGAAGTACAAATTCGTGCACAGTTTTTGCCTTACAAATCCCATACTTCTATATGGTACCAAATTCGATATCAAATTATGTACGAGATGTCGTGATATTGGTTGATAATAGGAATGAGCAGGATGATAAAGTTCAACTCTGTGAAGGTAATTCAAACTTCCAACATTTTCAACTGTTTATTTAGAAGTAAGATTGATTATGACTAGTGAAATTTTTATCAACTTTTCCTGAAATTTTACCAATTCTTATCAACTTTTTTTGAAATTTCGCCAATTTCTTATTATATTACATTTGTACAGTTAGCTACTTTCAACAATTGCAATATAAATATGGATTGACCTAGAAAGGTCATTACTGAAAAAATGCTTAATAGTTTAAATAAAAGTTAAATTTTAGTTAGTCTACAAACAGCACCAAAAGAAACATCAATTTGGGTGAAAACAACAATTTACTGCAATTGTGCAGTAATGGTGAAGGAGCGTTGTCATGCGCAGTACGTCTCAGCAACACCATGTGGCAATACGTGGAAATACGTTCAGGATGATACAGTATCATTGCAAGCTACAGCAATGTTTATTGCAATGATTGCAGAATGTCGTGCGGCTGGTGTTAACTTTCAAAAAATTAAACAATTTCTCACGTAAATATTACAATAATTTTCGAATAAAAACAATTTGATTTCTAAATTGAATACAGTAATGTTAGGAAAAGGTAATTAATTAGCTGAATTTTTAAAAAAATTAAAAAAATGAAATCAGATATTTAATGTACTTTAGTGCAACAAAATTTTGATTGTTTTAATTTTGAAAATAATTTATTTAGATGTGCTTCTGCGCTGAATAATTATTGTCCGATATCACGGCAACAACCTTTCAGCAAAAAAAGATCCTCTTCGTTCCGTGGTGAAGAACGACGGAATCGACTTTTTAATCAGGTTGTTCAATTTTAATTTAATTTCACACATAGATACACACGCACACACGCACTATTCAAAATATAATTTAGGATGCACTTATCAGTCCTAATAACTATAAGCTTTTTAGGTATGCGAGTTATAAAGTGTATTAGATTAGATAGCTCTCATTGGATCAATTAATTAAAACATGCTTTTTTCATTCTTATAAATTTTACACTCTTAAACACTCTCAAAATGATATAAGAAATTGAAAAAGAAAGAAAGAGATTTAAAAAAAGATAGGTTTTTCGTTTTTCAATTTCAATAATTTTAAAATTTCAGCTTGCTGTATTTAACGAACAGGCAGATATATTACAGAAAAATTTTCCGACTCCTAAAGTGTTAACATCACAAACGGTAGACATAGTCGCTCTATACAGGATGTTTTTCGAACAACTTGATGTTTGTTTTTTTAAATAAATTTTTTATAAAAAAAATTTTTCATAAAAATTTTAAATAAATTATTATCTGTCGAGGAAAACTACCGTAGTATATCTCTAATATCTGTTGCTTTTATGAAATTTCAATTTAAAGAATTATTAAGAAAAAGTGAAAATTTCTTTTTCTTTTTTTGCAAAGATTTTTGCAGATTCTTTTGCCATTTAAACATTTCGAGGAAATTAATGATAGGCGATGGTTCAACAAATTCTTTGAGAGTATATCCGAGTCATCGGACGACGGACTTGCGATCAGTGAAACTGAATTCAATAAATTAAAAGGTGATTTTTATCACTGATATGATTACATTTAGCCTGTCATTATTTAGCATTTACATCAATCGATCATTTCAACCATTCTATTTTAGATGAGAAAGGAGGCGTAATTTTAGCAGATCGTTGGAATGCTACAGTTGTCGAATGGTCTAAAATATCGAGCTTTTCCTCCAATGCAAATATTTCGGGCATGAAATTCACGGATGCTCGAGAATTGATTATTAGCTCGGATCGGTTGAAAACACTCACAAAACAGGTACTCCTACTATGTGCTGCCATTTGCGCAAGTTCAAATGACCGGAAATGAGAAATCTTCCAAAAGATGCAAATGCGATACAAATAAATTGTAGTATGACGCCGACAATCCATTTGCATTACTTCACAATTATGTGGGAAGATTGTTGTCTTGGCGATCGGAACAAATGTCTGGCTTAGAGCAGGTAGTGAAATTTGGCGATGATTACGATGACATTTGCGCCTACGCGTACAGTTTGATAACACCCGAAAAACCATATGAAAACAATGAATTTCGTATTCGACTAAAAGTGATCAATAAGAAGGTTTAAAATTTAAGTTTTTTAATGAGAACATACAATTCGAAAAACCAATATTTAAATCAATTCCGCTCCGTAGATATCAGCAACTATACCTGTGTGTTAATGAAATCATGCAATTACAGAGAAATTTCTTTTTCTGAAAGTTTTCAATAACTATTATGAAATTACAAAATTATTTCAAAGTTTCCTTCTAATAACAGAAAATACTTAACGGAGAATATATTGTCGTGGAATTTAAACGGTCGAAATTTTCAGGTAATTTTTATTTCAGAAGAAATCGTTGGAATCTGTGAAAGTGACGCTAGAAATGATTCAAAGTGGTACAGATACAGCATCAGGCACTGCTACAACGCCTATGCAATTTCTGATTGGACCAGTTATACTGGATGGAATTGGAAGCATTGATCGTACTTCGAAATTGCCACCAAACGCGTCATTTGTCGCAACCTGGAATCTGAAACCAGTGAAGAACATGCGATTGATTCGTGAAGCTGAATATCAGGTATGCCACCAAATGATAAAACGGTAAAAATCAGCACGGAAAATATCACAATGGAAACTTTATGTTGTACAAATGCTTCAGGATAAATTTATCAATGTGTTCAAATATACAATTTTTTGAAATTGCCTGTAAACAAATTCTATGAATTTAAAAATTCGAAAATTTTTTGTTAGTAAAACATTCTTGATAGGTTTGCAAGTTGGTCGTAGTTAATTTATGTGATGGTTTCCTGCTATTCGTTTAATCACCGCAACTTTTTGCAGAAATTAAAAAAAGGTCAGATGATATTTGATGATAATAGCTGCTTTATTAAATAATTTGATTTCAGGCAATTCTGATTTTGAAATTTACGCAAAATGGTCGCAAGAGCATGCAACGAATTACAACACAACCGGTGATATTTCGACCTCGACCATCGCTAAAAGCTTATTATTTTATCTCAAACTTAGCGCATACGAAAATTACACAAACTACAAATACTCCGCAAGCTACGTTTGATGTAATGATCGCCTTTATGAACACGGGGTACGTGTGAGTCTTTGCGAAGAACTTGCTTTGTATATTACAATGCTGCAAGTATGCACTAATTATCCATTTCTTCATTTCTATACTTTCTTGTGATTGAGAGTGAAAGAAATGAATGAAAACAAAATTCTTAGCAATCAATAAATTACTGCTAATCTGATAAAATATCACGTCACTAAAATGTTACGTAAATAGTTTGAATGTTTAGATAGACATTGAAACATTTTCAGGACGATTGGTCCTTAAAGACATATTGTAATTCAGGTGCGATAATAAATAAAACATTTAGTGTTAAATATTTTATTTCAACATATTTGAAGTGTGAAAGTTATGAGAGTTAGAGAAATGTAGAAATAATAACAACAAATAGTTAATAATTTTTAAACCACCAAAAATTAATTATTTTTCGTAATTTTAGTTATTCAAATCTCGAAAATATCAAAGTGGAGGAAGTCCGAATATCTGTATTATCGAAAGATGGCGTGAAAACTTTCATACCTTATCAAATCAATGGCATTATCATTGATAGTGATGATGGAGCTGAAAACAGGATTTTTTCTGATTTACACTTCACAATTGCAAATATTGAATCCGGAAAAACTGTTAATGCTATGTACAATATTACAACTGATTTGGGGCAGGTAAAATTTACTTTTAATTTGTGAACTTTTCTATTCTAACTTAGATAATTTTATATTTACACATATTTCACATTTCATTTTTTTAATTCATCACACTGTAAAAAATTAAAATATTAGAATTGTTTGTAGAATGGTGTAATTGGTGACTTCAAATTGACAATTTCAATAAATGGTGAATTGATCAAACTTGAAGATACTCAAACTTTCACTATCCAACAGTTTATCGCACCAACGAAATTTCTCATTTCACATCAGACCAATCCATTTTCCTTATTTTACTACAACACGCAGAAAGCTCTAATGCGTGCCATTTCTCCACTGATTTTTATTAACGTAACTTTTTTTTGAAATGATATTTTAACCATTTTTGCATTAAATGTTTTGATTTCAAGTTGTTGTGAAAGTTAAGCAATTATTACCTGAAATATCATTATTTCTAGTGTTGCACAAATCTTCAAATTATTTCAAATTAAGAAAAAATAATTTTTCAGGTTGACGAAAGAATTGGTAGCAGTGATGGGAAGCCTTTTCGACAACAAATTGCAACCTTTCAACTTAATAGATTACAACAAAAACCCACGTCATTTTATGGACAAATTCCATTTCCAACTAATTTGGAAAATGATTTCGAAGTACTTCGAGTAAATCAGATTGGCAAAAATGATGCATTAAGGCTCGTTGATCCACAAAATGTTTGGAGCTCAAATACCGATCGAGTAAGTGAAACATTTCTCTTCCGAAATTCCCCAATCTCATTGCATAATCACAATTAATTGTAATAATTATTTGAAATGATAAAAATATGATAAATACTGAGTAAGTAAATATAATCATAAAGAGATACTAAGGTCTGCTTCACTTTTTAAATTCACTGAATCAGATATCTCTTATGATTTATAACTTTAAAATATTTGATGTGTGGTTAAAGGAAATTATGTATATTTGAAATAAGTAAGGGTTAACCAGTTACTTTCTTTCATTACAATGAATCGATAAAGTATTATAGGTTTGTTTATGATGAAGTAAAGCTCACCATATCATAAAGAGATACTAAGATCCGTGAAAGAATGCTCGGGCAGGTAACTATTAGCTATCAGAAACCATTTCTAACAACAAGGAAATACAATAAGATATGCTAATATTTCAGAAATTTGTTCATTTTATCGATGATGATATATCAGAAGCATCCGAATTCATCAAATACGAAATTATTTACGGCAACTCTGAGCTCTTCCTTCGTCCACGTTTCGAATTTCCCGTGTACAACATTCCGCTTGTCATCGAAAATTGGCCGCATATTGGTGATGAAATTGCACGTATTACGGCTTACTCACCAAGTCAATCAATCATTCGTTATGAACTTTATTCAGAGTCTACTGAAATGAATGATTATTTCAGTATAAATCCTGAAAATGGTACAATTTAGATTAAATATATTAATTTTGAAAGCAATACACGTAGTTCACGTAATTAGCAGTACTAGTCATCTCTTGCAATTGAGAAAAAAAATTTACACTCAGTTGAAATCTAGAAATTTCGAATAGTTTCATTTACATCATATGATATCAGTTAAATATTAAAGTTTAACTTGATTAAATTTTCAAATTAAATGGTGAAGTAAATAGTAATTTAACGAAAATTTCTGATAATTTCAGGTGTGATAAATTTAAAAAAAGAAATACAACCTGAAGAACTAAAAAGTAGTTACTGTGCAACTGTTCGAGCAATTGATGAATATGGACGTTCTGAGACAACTGCAATAACCGTTGGATTCGATGGTTTTTTCAATGAATGTCATAAAATAGTCAATTTTAATGGCCTTCAACCTTTCACTTTCATTCCACCTCAATCTTATCTTACAAAGCCTACCGCAGGAATTGAAACGAACAACGTCGATACTAAGTATACTTCACAAATAACGAAACTCTACCGCTTACCGCACAGTACAACTTCTTCAATGTCATCAACGATGCCTTCAACAGAAGCAAAAACCGCTGAAGGAGAAACTTCCAAAATTGATGATAAATATCGAACAACGCTTTTAGAATCGAGAAAACATGAATATACGAAATTGATTGCTATGCAAGAAGTTTCTGATTCTATGAGCAGCTTTGACTTAACTTCAGATTCCAGCTCTAGTTTCCAGTTACCTTCAACAGTTGCTTCTGATTCTAAAACAGATTCTGAATCAGACTTAGGCGTTTTTTTTGATGCAAGTTCTACTGCTTACTTCACAGAAAGTGATCTGAATGATCGTTTTTCCTCCGTCAAAATTGGTAGCACTGTTACCGCTAACAGTGTTAACTTCTTGAAAGGTAAGTCATATAAGAAATATATAACTGCGAGAAAAAATTTAGCTGAGAAGAAGGTATGAATTAAGGACTCTAAAAAACTTTCGACATTTTATTCCTTATTTTTAATTGAACAATTGAAATGAAACTATTCAGTGTACCGGATCATTCTATATTCTTATCACTACCATCTATTTTTATTATAGGTAAGTTTTTTACTGCCAGCAAATAATGACGAATAAATGGTTACAGGTAGCACAGCAGTACGGAATGATAGTTCAGGCAATTATCAGTCGCCGATTACGTCGCTTCATAAAGGCACATATTGCAATCTGACATCACCAACTCCACAAATTACAGAATTCTCAGAAGATAATGTGAGGAGAGCGGATATTTTGCATCCAACAAAAATTCTTTCCTTCGACGAATTAACTGTGAATTCTGAGGTCAACAAAAATATCACTGAGATGGCTTGTCGTCTAAAAGATACACAACCTATTTGGGGTCTCATTTGTGATCTTAGCAAAACATCAGGTATAAATGAATTTGTTAAAAAGAAGCGATAGAAATTTACAGTATCATAATAAAATGGTAAAATTGTTGACAGAGATCTTTTCAACATTTACCTGCCTCTAAATGAGAAACTGAAAATTCCATCTTTCACCATTACTATTGTAAATTTGACAGTGACGGAAAGTGAATTTTACACTTTTATCTCTCTCTCTCTCTCTCTCTCTCTCTCTCTCTGTACGTTTACATGACAACAGAAATTGAGAGAGGATAGGAGGTGAAAAGATCTAATGAAATATTTCAGCAAGAAAAATTTACTACATTTTCCACTTTTCTTTTTTTTCATAATTACTTAGAGCAATTGAGTTGTAAATGTTTTTATTTTTAGAGGAAAGCTATTTTATTTGTAATTAACAAATTATTTTTAATATATAAAATATTATTCTTTAAATCATTGATTTAAAGAGAATTGAAGAAATGTGGCAAATGTATGAATTTCATTAAATGCATTGATAATGGCAATACATATGTATATTCTGTTAAAGATGTTTATTCTACGAAACTTTTCGCTTTCTTTTTTTCAATTTTATTGCTACAATTTGTGATGTTTTAACGTGTTAGTACGTCAGAATATGACGTAATATGATTGTATTATCGAGAAATAAATTTATTTGTATATTAATTGATAATGTTACTGTGAAAACGGTATTTTCTTTTTCTTTAAATATATCAACGGTAAAGAAGGATGTGCAGTGATAAGGTTGCAAATAGTTAAATGATAATTGAAAAACGATCTGAAATTTATGAATGTAAAAAGTGCTGGAATGACGTACGCAAATAGCGCAAAAATTATTGCCGTCGTGTGAAGTGTTGAATTTGTTAGCACTTAAAATTCGCTGTCAAATACATATTTTGAATTAGAATAACACTTTTAAAAATTTCATTTCTTCTAGAAAATTATTTATAGAAAGTAAACTAATTACTTTGAAAAAGCAATTATATTTGAATTATTACGTATTTCTTTCTAAAAAAAATTCAAATTTATTTCATTCCTTTTTTTTGCGTGAAGACTATAGTGATAGCAAGTGGTAGGATAGCGCTTGCTAAAGATCCGTTGTATTTCAAATATTTTCATCTTTACACTTCTATTAATAGTACATTTAGCATTCATAAATTTCATTACGTTATTAATGGATTAGAATAGATTGAAGTAAGTGATAATGACGTGATTGGAATGGATTGAAGTAAGTCATAACGACGTGATTAGAACAGATAGGTTGAATTGATTGATAATGATGTGATAATACAATTTGCGCTATCTATTTTATTGTCCATTGTTATCGTTCGATGCTAAGCAAGCCATTTTTGCTAGGCCTCATTTAACCGTCGTTCAAGGAGAAAACAAAAAAAAACGCTTAGGCATGCCCAATGCATTTCAATCATACGTCCTTTTTTTTCAATCATACGTCCTATATATATTGAACTACCTTCTCTCTTCCTCCCTCTCTCTCTCCCTCTCTTCGTTTTTCCCTCTCTTTTCACAAATGCTCAAAATTTTTATTTCTTATGGCTTGCATTGAATAACTAATATTTCTTTTCCCTTTCCTTCTTTCCTTCTTTTTTTAAATTTTACAAAGCTCATAGATAGCGTGAAAAAGCTATGAGCGTTTGCTTTTTTTAAGCATTAAAAGTGAAAAATATTAATTTTGAGAAATTTTCAACCTATTATTATATCTAAGAAACAGCACCAATCGGAAGATAAATCATAACATTTTAACAAAAATTCAAATTGAAATGGTTAATTTAGGAGAAGAGTTGAAGGGCCTAATATTAAAAAGTACCTTTTTTACTCTAAACATCGCTTCTTTACCTTATCTCACTCAATATTTTTTCCATTCATTTTTATTTCTAATTCATACCATCACTGTTCAATTCTCTCTCTCTCTTTCTCTCTTTCTCTCTCTCCCTCTCTCTCTCTCTCTCTCTTTGCACTTATGAATTTTATCGACAAATTACATTTCATGTTGTGAAAACGAACCTTTTACGCTAATTTAATTTAGGAATTTTATTTCGTTTTTCTTTTTTTCTTCGATTTTCATTTCTTACTTTATTCAATGCTTTCTTCTTTCTATGCCAACTCTTTCCGATATTCGTGTTATCAGAAGTATTTTCGTTAATAATTATCAATGAGAAATTAATAATTTAACTGATAATGAAATATCAGTTCTTCCTAAATTTTATTCGTCAAGAAATCAATTAATATAAAGTACTCTGTATGTATTTGTAGTTAATTATGAGAATTATTTTATGTTCAAAATTTCCAACAATTTTCTTTTTCTATTTTTTCGTATAAATTAATTGCGTGTGTTTTTGTTGATAAGAAATTTCACTTAGTGTTTCATTGTGAAATGTGAGATTATCATTTTTTCACTTTTCCTCTCAATGATAACCTTTCACTGATAAATGTGAAATCAGTTTTAAAATCAAATTTTAAAATATATTGTTAAATGATTTTCAACAATTAAGAGCCTATCGTTATTCGTTGCCTTTAATTTCGAGTTTTTTTTTTCACATTCAAAATTTCCACCTAATTTTAAAGTAATTAATAGGTCAAACTGTTGTTTATAACAGATCAAACATCAATTGTTCACTATTTTCGATCAAATTTTTTGCATTCAAAATTTTCTAAACGGATTTTAAAGTTTCTAAATTTGATTGAATTTAATGTTTCCTTTTTTTTGTTAATAAGATATGTATTCCATGGTTTCTTCAAGTCTAAGTTATATGAGAGCAGGAAGAAAGAAGAGAATGAGTTATGAAAATTGATCGAACAGGCTATTTATGTCCACAAAATTTTTTCATAAATATTTTCTTTTTTTTGTTAAATTTTGAAAAAAAATTTTTTGATAATTTACGGAATCAAAGTAAAAAAAAATGATAAAGTTAAGCTGTTAAATTGAAGAAAATTTGGAAAAATATTGAATTTTGAATGAAAACTCATTATCCACCTCATTCATTCATTACTACTACTTACTTTCATTCTCACTTAACTCAGCTGCCCACTGAAAGCTTCCACTTCCTCTCTCACACACTTTCCTATAATACTACCTATCGCTCATTATAGTAAGCCTTAGGTAAGGCAAGCAAAAAGTAATTATCGATGTTAATTAGCTAGACTTCCTCATAAACGCAAGCAAACTTCTTTCATCAGCGCAATTGTGAATTGCGTCATTTCACTTCGCTCTCACCTGAAAAACACTTGCAGGTTGTATTCCTAATTTTAAGCCATTTCAGTGGAAGATGAAAACGATCCTTTAGTAATTTAATGTTTCGTTTAATTTAAATGAAATTTTAATGGTAAATTTTGCAATCTACACTGCTGAAGGTAGTAGCTAAATGCAAGTGAACATATTTTACTTCGTTTTTTTTTCTTTTTTGTTTAACTTATACTTTTCCTTTTTTCGTTGCTAAGTTTAAGGCAAAAAATGCATTTGATGTGTTTTGGAAATTTCCAAACCCTTATAGCTGACATTTTTATTTTTAACCAAATTCATTAATTATTTACTCGGAAAATTTCTCCATCTACGCTCAGCACAGCATGGAAAAAAGAAAAAGTGCAAGTGTACCTTCTAAAATAAAGTATTACTAAAATGAGATAGTCCGTGGATGAAATTGCTATTTAAATTTAATATCAAAAAGAGAGGGAAAATTTGTTTTGTAATTAAAATTTTAAGAAAAAAAAATTAATTATGATATATTTGAAATAACCGGTCCTTTTAAATCATCTTGCATTTAGGTAATTTAAAAAAAAGTTAGAAAAATTAAAAATAGAAATTTGACTTATAGCTTTTTTTTGTCATTGATAATCAATTATGTCCGTTTATTTCCGATCAGATCTCTCTATTTTTTCGAAATAATCATATCACTCTACTTTTAAATAGCGCTTACTTAAATCTATGCAAAAAGTTTTGCCGAAACTTACGTGAAGAATTTTAACTTAATTTACGTGAAAGTGTACAAAAAGTTTTACCTGTATTTTTGAAAGAAAAAAAAAGCGATTAAAATTTTTCTATGAGATAATTCGATACTCAAAATGATAATATCAGATGATAAAATTAATGAAATTCAATATATTTATGTATTGTTCACATTCGTTTTAGTAATTTAGCAGAATTAATCAAATTTTGTTTATTTCCATTTTGCATAAATAATTTAAGTAAGCACTGAATTATGTAACATTTTCAATAATGAGGGAAAAAAAGGGGAAAACATAATGTATGTACTAGGCTGAGATGTCTTAGGCTTAGTTAGTATGCATAGAGAAAGCCTACAAACTCACTTCCATTTAATTATGCCTTAAGGCTTCTTAGCTTACTTATCGATTTTAACTGACTACAACTGTGCTCATATCGCTTCCTTATTTCATTTTTATACCATTTAATTCTGTTTTTTTTCTTCTTGTACGAATTAAGTAATGGAAATGAAATACATATTTAATGGAAATGAAATGCATATTCAATATTTTATTTTACAGTATATATATCACATTGTTCATTACTGTAGATATTTTTGTACATTCATTCTTATCAATGAATTTTTTTAATTTTACAGAATGAGAAGATGGAATAGATGGCATCAGTGTAGCATATACGGTATTCTATTATTTTTAATTTTTACATCTATCAATGCGATCGAAGTATACACCAATCATTTCTACGTTCGTACCAAGCAATCCGGAATTGAAAATGCACACGCAATAGCTAAACGACATGGATTTATCAATCGTGGTCCGGTAAGTGTTCCGTTCAACACGTAAACTCATTATGTTTGAAACATTTTAAAGCTTAAAAATTACCTGTAAAATATAGTTTTATTAAATATACATGATAATTAAATTAATTGTAAAAGTTAACTTTAATGTTTGTTGTTGCTACGTTGAGTTTGTTATGATTAGATTGTTAATGATAAATGTTTCAATAGTATCATTGTTTATCGGAAAGATCTTATGTATATGTGAAATTTTACTTTTTTGACTTTTCAAAAGTTAATGATAAGATTTTACAAATTTAACTAAAAATAATTTTAGTTTGATTAAACAATTATTCATTTCATTTATTTGTGTCTGGCCTTGTATTGCACAAGCAGTAATGGAATATGCAAATTTTTTCCATCAATTTATGAATAGCTATTATTTGAAATTTTTAGCTTTATAGCTTTTACTGATTTATGGATAGCTTTTAATTTGCTTTTTGTTTTTTTTTAAGATTCTTGGCTCAACAGTTGATTGGCATTTCATCCAACCAGCACTAAAACGTGCACGAACAAAACGTTCCTTGGCTCATTATAAAAAGCTTAACGATGATCGTGATGTAAGTCTTATGAAAAAAAAATTGATCGAAATTAATGACTTCTTCTTCTTCTTTTAATTTATAACCATAAAAGAAGAATGTTACTGATTTGAAGAAAAAAAATTAGCACAAAATTAAATGCAACTGTTGAAAAATTATTGATATCGTATATTAATGCAGTACTCATATGAACTCTTAAAATAATAATATCTACCTTCTTCAGGTGGTACATGTAGAACAATTAACGGGTTTCAAACGTGTGAAACGAGGATATAGGTAAAATATTTGTGATAAATTCAAACTACAAATTTCAAACTACAAACTACAATTCAAACTACAAAAGTTGTAAAACCTATTTTATTAGCTCAATTTCGTCTGTTAAAGATTATGCATTGTTTAAAAATCGATAAACTAAAAATTAAAACTCTCTGATATTGGTGAGGACTGTAGATAAGCTCAAAGATCGTCAGATTGTTTAGGGCCTTGGAAGAACGATTGCAGGAACAACTTGACTTTACCGCAGCACAATCACCAACTGATCCACTCTATCCCCATCAGTGGTATTTGGTAAGCCAATACATACATACGTTCGTGCATTTTTTAATTTTTAAATTTTCAAAAATTTTTTACGTATATTCAAAGTGCTATATTTCACAACTTGCAAAAAACCAAAAGTCGAAGAAAAAACTTTCAGTTGAACTTTAGCAGTTACATATTTTAAGTGCTTTTTTTTTACTTTGAAGAATAATGTTGGACAAGCAAATGGTAAGCCAAGACTTGATTTAAATGTGGAAAAAGCTTGGGTACTTGGTATTACCGGTAAGAATGTAACAACAGCAATTATGGATGACGGGATTGATTACATGCATCCGGATCTGGCCAACAACTTCGTCAGTTCTTTATTGTTCACTTGAATTTTCCTTTTTAAATTATTTACTTAGATGCTTGCTACTTTAAAGCTTCTATAATAAATTTGTAATTTCAACATAAGCCTGTGATATTTTAATTTATTTTTTCTTCTTAATTTGAGATACCAAAATTGTGTTAGGCAGTTAAATGTAATTGATTTTTTTGCTCAGAATGCACAAGCTAGTTATGATTTCACTTCCAATGATCCATTCCCATATCCAAGGTATACGGATGACTGGTTCAATTCACACGGAACACGGTTTGTTAATTTCCTATATTTGTGCATAATTAATTTATCATTCTCTGTTATCAATTTTATCACTGCTAACTAAAGAAGAACATTTTTCGAATAACTTAGCGATCATACGCTTGAAATAATTAGATGCGTTAGCTACAACGATAGTATTTAGACGGCACAAAGTGAAGACGAAAAGAAAACCGAAAAAAAAATAAAAATTATTTCTTAAAATTTTGAGAAAAGATATCAGTAGTATAATTATCATTTAAAAATATATTGGTTTTATTAAGGATTTTGAATTTTGAAAATTTTAAATTACAGATGTGCTGGTGAAATAGCAGCAGCACGTGACAATGGTATTTGTGGCGTTGGTGTTGCTTATGATAGTAAAGTGGCAGGTATTCGAATGCTCGATCAACCTTATATGACAGATCTCATTGAGGTATTATAGACGTTTTAAAAAATTTGAGAGTGAATTTTTATTTTACTTTTTTTAAATTTAAATTATTAAATGCAAATTGACTTTATTGTAATGAGATAGTATGTAAAATGTTTGTATTTAAAGTTAGTTGTCAGTGAAAATTAATACCTTTGTGGATAATTAAGAGGAAAAGATAAGAGGAAGAGATGGTAGTTGAATATTTGAAACTTTTTTTTTTGCAAATGTTAATCAAATTCTTCAAAAAATTAATATTTTCCATATAATGCACAATTCAGGCTAATTCAATGAGCCATGAGCCTAATTTGATTCACATTTATTCGGCAAGTTGGGGACCAACTGATGACGGGAAAACGGTTGATGGACCACGTAATGCAACAATGCGTGCAATTGTAAAAGGTGTTAATGAGGTTAGTTGTACTTCTGCACAATTTGTTCAAAATAATTATTAATGAAATTTTTGAAATTTTAAAACTTAAAATGAATGAATGGTTTTTTTAGTTAAAAAAAGGATGGATCGCATTGATTTGCTTTTTTTTTCAGGGACGTAATGGTTTAGGATCAATTTTTGTGTGGGCAAGTGGTGACGGTGGTGAGGAAGATGACTGCAACTGTGATGGATATGCTTCTTCAATGTGGACGATATCCATTAATTCAGCAATTAATAGTGGCGAAAATGCGCATTATGACGAGTATTTAAATTTATTTAAATTAATTCATAATCAAAGACCCTTCCTCCCTTTAGCATTTTTAGCACACGCGACGTTTGAAACATCAAATATTACACTTTCTTCGCTAATCAACTTTGTAACAAACAATTACAATAAATATTCATTGTGAAATGAGGAGTTTCAGAAGTTGCTCTTCAACATTGGCTTCAACATTTTCAAATGGTGGACGGAATCCGGAAACTGGCGTAGCAACAACGGATTTGTACAGTCGTTGTACGAGATCGCACAGCGGAACATCAGCAGCAGCACCGGAAGCAGCTGGTGTTTTTGCTTTGGCATTAGAAGCAAATCCATTGCTTACATGGTAACTACAACTATCGTTGTTGTTGTTGTTGTCGTTGTTGTGTTGCTTTGCCCTTTTTCATTAAAAATAGAAATTTATAAAATTAAAATTTAGCAAGAAATTTCTGTAATAATTTGATTTTTATGTTTTTTTTTCAAAAAACATCATCCATTTCATTTGTAAAAAGAATTTTTTCGAAATTTTTTAGGCGTGATTTGCAACATCTAACTGTGCTAACATCAACACGAAATTCACTATTTGACGGACGATGCAGAGATTTGCCAGATCTTGGCATCGAAGTAAAATTCTGAAAATTTGTCTCATCCTCAACTGAGATAATTAAGCTAAATCAATTAATACAATATATAATCTTTGCGATTAGTATACATCGAATAGAGTACCATTTTATTATGGAAAATTTAATTCACACACACACACACACACACACACACACACACACACACACACACACACACACATACATACATATAAACAGTAGCAACAACAATAACAATAATACTAATAATAAGAATAATTTAATGATAATAATAACAATAATTAATAATAATAATTAATAATAATGATAATAAAATAATAATTAGTAATGTTGGCGGCTTTGGTTATTGATTTCAGGAAGAGAACGGAATTGATAGGAATGGTGTGAATAATTGTACGCATTTTGAATGGAAGATGAACGGTGTTGGATTGGAATTCAATCACTTATTCGGTTTTGGGGTGTTAGATGCGGCTGAAATGGTTATGTTAGCAATGGTTTGGAAAACAGCGCCTGCAAGATTTCATTGTGAAGCGGGCACTATTGCAACGCCGCGGTACTTAATTTGTTCACATTAAATTTTAATTCAATCATTTCAATTCTGATTGTTGAATGAATTTTTAGCAATCTCAATTCAACTACTTTATTACACTTTCTATAAGCATTAAAATGTATTTTAGTGATATTCCACCAACTGGAAATCTTGTACTTGAATTGATTACTGATGCATGTATGGGAACAGCAACGGAAGTGAACTATTTGGAACACGTACAAGCAGTTGTTACTTTAAATAGTAGCCGACGTGGCGACACTACACTTTATCTTGTTTCTCCCTCTGGCACACAGTGTGTTATTTTTCTTTTACGGGGAATATTTGCGATAGAAAATTTGTTGAAATGGAAAAATTAATTAACAAATAAGCGTAATGCTTTGTTTGTATTGCTTCCTTTTGGTGCTAAATTTCAAACAGTTTCGTTGAAAATTAGAAAATACAAATTGAAATTTGCTGTAACAAAATGTGATTGGGCAAGTAATTGAGAAGTATGAGTTTCTGTCCATTTTTGTAATATTCAAATTTTTTTTGAAATAATTCTATAGAACGATGATTTTATCTCGACGTCCAAAAGATAATGATAACAAGAATGGATTCACAAATTGGCCATTTATGACTACGCATACTTGGGGTGAGAATCCACGTGGCAAATGGCGTTTGATTGCCCGATTTCAGGTAAATTTTAAAACACTAAAATTTGAGCATTTTCATTCAAAATCTTTGAAATTACTTCTTATTGCAGAAATTAGGTTACTTTCAACGATTAATAGTTTGCAAGTGCAATTAGCATTAAATATCCAACAACACATATTTTTTTTGTCATTTCAAATGAATTTCATAATTGGCTTTACAGGGTGGTGAGAAGAATCATGGCATGGTGAAGAAGTTCACACTTATACTTCATGGTACCAAAGATCCACCGTATGCTGGTATTGAGCCTCTTCAAGGTCACGTGAACAGTAAATTGAATGTGGTGCAGAAGGCGCATAAACGTGCTGCATTTCGTCGTTGACGTCGTTAAAATGATCAAGCTAACTTGGCATTTGTAAAGTAAATCCTTGAAAAATTAAGGATTTTTTCAATAAAAGCTTAGTGCGGAAATGTTCAATGATTTGCATAATGACCAATGAGAAGGATGAAAGACGAGGAAGAGCGGCGGAACGGAACTAATCAAATGATGAATGTGTAAACTTTTAAAATAACACAGAAAACACCACAATCATCAAATTGATACTATAACTTGTCTCTTCAGTTTACTTACTTCCTTAATTGAATCATAATAAATCGATTTTAAATAAACGAACACATTTACAAAATTTTGTTTCTTCTTCAATCAACTAATTTAATAAACTTTTATTTTCCTCTTCTCTGTGCATTGAAGTTCAATGTCACCAATTTTTACCAAATAGATCGCTGTAAAATTCCATAAAATTAAAATATTAATCAATTATCTCGCGGAAATTTTGATATTCACCCTATTCAGGAATGACTATCCTCAATTCCAATTTACGCCCAAAAGCAAAACCAGATTTGATATGATAGAAAAAGTTTACAAATTTTATACGGAAGTAAAGTATCCTTTTTTTTTACCTTTTTCCATCTCTCCCTTTCTCTCTCTCTCTCGCTCTTTTCTTCCCTCCTTTCTCCCTTTCTCTCGTAATTTCAAACATGTTTGACTTTGAAACTCTTCTACAATTAAAGTATATGTTTAATAGAAGCAATCAGTAAATGAATAAGGAAGCTTGATGTTGTCGTAATTACAATCATTCATCGCTGATATGATATCTGTAATTGTACCACAAGATGGAATTACCGATCGCTTATCTTAACACTTAATAGAGTAGATGATCGGATCTACCGCTATGATAACTTATTATTAATTGCAAGAAATTTATCAAATTCAAACAATTGCTGATTATGTATTATTACTGCGCTTTGTAGCCAACTGTGATCATTAACCGCTGATTTACTGATATCTTTGTGATAATACAATGAATAATCATTTAGCAATTATCGGAAAGATTCAGCCTAATTGTTTCAATCTTTGATGATCACTTATTTATATGAATAAAAACTTTTTATGAAGTTGAACTTTCAATAAATGCTTTAACATTTTTAATTGATAACGATGCGCAACGAATAAACATTTGTAAACAAATTAATATTCGAGTAAAGGAGTTGATATTTGAGTACTGACATTGGAATAAACTGTGAATTCGTTGTGAATTTTTTTTTATTTGATTTTAAATAATATAATAACAATAAAAACAGGTTAATATTGGGAAATTAGTCAGACACTAATTAATATTTTGGCTAAGGTTAAAATTATTCCTCAAATAAATCTAATCATATGATGCAAACTTTTGAAATTTCAAAGCTATAATACGGAAAACAAGTTTAACATTCTTTCGTTCTTTTTTTCTTTCTTTTTTTTGTATCACAAAATG
The DNA here is from genome assembly GCA_013365375.1 of Litomosoides brasiliensis. Lineage (NCBI taxonomy): Eukaryota > Metazoa > Nematoda > Chromadorea > Rhabditida > Onchocercidae > Litomosoides > Litomosoides brasiliensis. Next base: position 66,355 of record JABVXW010000297.1, read on the forward strand.
CCAATTATCGCGTCATTCATCCGATAAGATTTTTTGCTGGAAAAATTTATTACATTTATTATTATTATTATTTATTATTATTGTTTATTATTATTATTATTATTATTATTATTATTATTATTATTATTATTATTATTATTATTATTATTATTATTATTATTATTTATTATTATTATTGTTGTTTATTATTATTATTATTATTATTATTATTATTATTATTATTATTATTATTATTATTATTGTTGTTATTATTATTATTATTATTATAATTATTATTATTATTATTATTATTATTATTATTATTATTATTATTATTATTATTATTATTTATTATTATTGTTTATTATTATTATTATTATTATTATTATTATTATTATTATTATTATTATTATTATTATTATTATTATTATTA
>JABVXW010000298.1:0-65934 GCA_013365375.1 Litomosoides brasiliensis
AATAATAATAATAATAATAATAATAATAATAATAATAATAATAATAATAATAATAATAATAATAATAATAATAATAATAGTAATAATAATGATAATAATAATAATAATAAAGATTGAATGATTTAACTCATAATTAACAAATGTTTAGTAGCAAATTACCTACAATTAAGGTATCATCCCTTTGTTATTAGAAAATCTCTTTTTTGTTTCTCTCACTTTCCTCTCTTTCAGTTTTTCTCACTTAGAAATTACTATTATTTGTGAATATTTGAATAATTTTTATATTTTTACAAAATTATTAGGAAATTTAAAATTTTGTTTACTTTTCAAATTATCAGTTTTTTTTTTGCTTTTTTTATTAACTAAATTTCATTTACCTAAAACGAATTTTTTTTTAAAAAAAAAAGAAATAAAAACAAACAGCAATGACAGATTCTGGAGCACTGTAACGTAATTGAGCGTGATGAAGATTTCCACGTGGTGACGCAATTTTGATCCTTTCATTATGATCAATCAATATACACTGTGGTGACAAATGTCCATGAACAATCTGTCGTTGCTCCAAATATTTCATTCCATTCGCTATTTCCAACACTAATTGTAATATACTTAAATAACTAAAATAAAAAAAGAAATGTTAGGAAGGCGATAAGTTAGAGTTATTATGCATTAATGATTTTTTGATGTTTAATTTTTTGAATTATCATTTTTATTAGCTAAAATTCATTTTAAGTATTAATAATAACTCGAATTTCTTTTTTCATTTACTTAAAATGAATTTCTATTAATTTCAAAAAAAAACAAAGGACAGGTTGAAGGAAAAAAAATTAGAAATAAGCGATAATTCAAACTTAGTTTCAGGCTTATGAGCCAAATACTGTCGTATGTTACCGTACAGTGCTAATTCAAGGTACATTGTTGAATTACTATCAATACCGTAGAGCTATAAAATTTAATTTCAATTAGTAATATCAATAAAATTAAAGCATTCAACAGTTCTCTTCTGTAAAAAATCAGAAGGTGTGAGACAATTGGTTGATGAAATCAATTGAAATAAACAGGTAACCATCAAATGGATGAAGTTGAATTGAATGAAACTTTTTTTTTTAAAATTTTTTATTCGTTTGTTAAATGTCAAACCTTAATGAGATTTTCATGATCAATTTTTGATAATATTTTCACTTCATCATTGAAAACACTCCTGAAATTCCAGAAAAAAAAAGTGGAACTTATTCAATCAGTGAAAATTACTTTGTTGCTATTCGATGACGTTGTGTTAGAGAATTTTGAACGAATAAAGAAAAAAAGAAACAAATAAATAAAGTTAGACTAAAAGTTAGACAAATAAGCTAGAACTCTCCCCACTTCTAGTTAGACTAAAAGTTAGACAAATAAGCTAGAACTCTCCCCACTTCTAGTTAGACTAAAAGTTAGACAAATAAGCCAGAACTCTCCCCACTTCTAGGATTACCTGCACAATCAGAAGAGAGTTGAAGAATTGTTTAGTAAGGTGTAGTCTATTTTATGTGTCGGTAAAGCAACAGAGAAGAAAGTTCTAAATATTAGGGATACTTTAAAAGTAGATTTAAGAGACTTAGAATCGTGCGGTATACTAGCTAAGTGTTTTTTGATTATGCTAAATAATTCTTTTACTACGTGTAGTGTTTACTTAGAATAAATGTATATTGCTAAATTTAGGTAAGGAGGATGAACTTTTCATTCGCTATTTTTATTTGTAAATTTTAAATTGATAGCAAAATCAGGTTTAACACAAATAATTGAGTAAAATATACCTAAAATATACCTATAAAAAACCTGTAAAATATACCTAAAATTATACCTGTAAAATATATACCTACAAATTGAGTAAAATATACCTTTGAAAATAAAGGCATATTTTTGTATTTAAATATGGTTTCTCACACTTTCGATCACTTAGCATTTTCATTTTCTTTTTTTCTTTTGAACTGTTAAGTATTAAATTTAATGAATTTAAAGGATTACATTGTTTGTTTATTCCTATCTGTTATTATCTTTGCGGCATAATTACTACCATCAATGGATGATAATCGAATTACAGTAAACCTTCCACGACCTAATTCAGCACCCAATACAACCTGATCCACATGGATTTTCTCAATTCGTCGCCTTATTTTGCTAAAAAAAAAATTTCTGAGTGCAATTATAAATCAAAGAATATTAAAATGGAAAATTTAAATGAAAAGAAAAAAATTCTATTGAAAATACCAATCGGAAATTTGAACAGTCGCCGTAGCATAATGTAAGCTATCATCATTGCTAAGCCTGAAAAATGCTGAAAAGTACCAATTGAAAAGGTAAACAAACAGGTGAGAGGTGAAATTTGATAAAATCTTTTTTGAAAAAGAAACCGACCGATAACGTATTTGTTTCATTAGTTTTTTAATTATTCAATTTCTATCAATTTACTTATTTACATCTTCATAGATCTATTTTGTTGGAGGTAATTCATTTGAGTATATTGAAAAGCGAAGTTTTTTTTCAAGAACTAATTTTCAAGTTTCAAAATAAAAATTCATTTGCAAAAAAAAAAAAATAAATTTACTTTTTCGGTTCTGTTTCACGGTCACTACTCCTGCTTTGTGTGCTAGGAAGAGCAGGTGGTGCAGGAATTTTAGGTATCAGTAATGGTTCCATTATGGATTCATTGATACCATATTTGTCTGTAAAATTTCCATCAATTATACACCGTAAATATTTCAAATCCATTAAATAATTTTAGATTAAAATATATTCATTTTAGATTTACAGGAAGTTAATTTACTCCTTCTCAAAGTTAAATTACTTAGCTTTGTTTTTCTGTTCTCTCAAAAAAATTGTTAGCAAATGGCAACGGATATGATCGGTGCAGTAAAGAGAACAATGTAAATTTGACCGCTGTAAAAAAAGTTTGAAAAGTTTGAAAGAAGTTTGTCCTTTAATTGATATTTCATTTAATGTCTCAGCGTATGTTAAAATTAATTGAAATAAATTAGCAATTTTTCACCTGTAGGTGGTGGTGGAAAATGAAAATCGGACCAGGACGGTGATTTCTTCGGTCGTTTATTGACAGTTGCCAATTTTCTATAAATTATTAATAGTATTAATTGTCTAATAAATTAAACTTGAAAATTTGATAAGCTAAATATGTTATTTGTTAAAATATTTTTTAATTTAATTTAAAAATTTTAAAATATTAAAAGAATTTTCTTTTTTTTAAATAAAAATTCATTCATTTGCACAATCATATTTATTTCCTTCCGGTAGTTTTCACTTTTTTTTTCCTCTTATCAGTCATTACTGATAATGCGTAATTAGGTAGAATTGTAAAAACAAAAAAAAAACGAAGAATTTTTTTAAAAAAACTTTTAAATTTTCTACAAACGAAAACTAACTTTTCAATAGCGTAGAAGCTGTTATTTTGAATTTGATGATAGTCAATATCATTTGAGTCACAGAAATTTGTGCAAAAACCTTTTTCACCCAAACTTGTCACCATAATTCTTGCTCTTCCGTTGTTGTAATTTTTTACGTTTGGTTTACGACGTCGTGAAATAAGAATTCCGCATAGCACACAACTTATCAGTAGGAATAAAATTACCAAACCTAATAAAGAAATAATAAAAATAGAATTTAATTTTAACTATCGTATATTTTTTTTTTAAAAAAAAAGAAATTTATTCATTAATATGAACTAATAATTGAACTTAAAAATGATTTAAACTTAAGGCAAGAGCAATAATTTAACTCAAAATTAAAAGTAATAATTTAACTTTAACTTAAATGGTTAAATAATTTAACCATAATTTAACTTTAATCCGAAAAAAAAAGTTTCATATTATACCGGAAAGGAGTGGAAATTTCAGCCTATGGCACTATACAATCACTTTTATGCAAATGTGAAAGTATTGTCAAAACATGAAAAAAATTTGCTGTATCATTAAGTTTTAACACATTTACTTTTAATTAGTCTAAATTTTGTAAAGTTTATTTTAAAAAGTTTAAATGCATATTTTTTTTCTAAACTTAAAGAGGAAGAAGACTTGGTATATTACCTTAGTTACCTTAAACTTGGCATATCATCTTAATTACCTTAAAAAACTTGGCATATTATTTTGATTAGTCTAAAAAGCTGCCTTTTTTTTAAATGATCGCCTTCTGAATGTGCTGCAATGATTACTGGTAGATGGAAAATTCTCGATGCTACTACCCTAATGATAGTAATAGATTTTAAAAGTCTTCTAAAACTTCTAATTAGATATTTTAAAATCTGAAATACTTACCAACGGAATAAATAATCGAAAAAACGTCAGTCGATTCATCGACTGTTGTCGATGAAGTCGCATTGAACGTGCCTGAAAGTCATTTTTATAATTAAAATTTTTAAATAATTAATCATCGATTAGATTTCATATTTACATATTCACAATCATTTCATAAACATGCAAATTAGAAAATTCAATTCTGAAATTTTAAATGTTTAAAGCATAGATGATAAACTTGCAATTATTTTTAGTATTTTGTAAATAAAAAAGGCATTGAAAAGAAAGCTTATTAGCAAAAATTTTTGAAATAAGTTCTCCCAAAAAACTTTGAAAGTTTTAAATTACAATTGAAAAAAATTTTTGGATATTCTTTTTTTTTCTGTTTTCAACTTTTGCTATTTTAAAACAATTTTCAACAAAATAACCACTCATACGAGTTATTTTTGCTTTGAACGAAACAACTGCTCTTTCGACATTGTGCGCAAAAATGACAATAACGCACAATTTGAAATATGACTCATCGTGGAAATTTTTAATTTAGCACACATTTATTTTGCAATCATTTTTTGCTCATTTCTTGTAAATTTTAATTTTTAAATTTATTTGCTTCTACAAGACGAAAATGCAATTTAGTTGTAAAATTTTTAACAAAGCAGTAATTTTTTTTTTTGACAAATTATCTTTCATTAAAATTAATAAAGTAATAGGATGAAAGAAAAAAAGTGAAAAGGAGGAAAATGAGGAAGAATAGATTATTGCCAAACCGGAAGAACTGGTGATAATTCCGATTGTAGTGGCGGTAATGGCAGGAAAGATACGCGTCGTTGCGGTTGTTTTTCTAGCAGCGCCTAAAGTAATTTCACTCAAAATTCATTTCATTTTCTTTTCCCTCTCTTTTTTTTTAAGTTAATTTGAGTGATTTAAATAAATTTGCAAATAATAACGAAAAGATTTGAAAGAAGCAATAAGAAGAAGTAGCAACTAATACAACAAGCCTAATTAAACAAACTTTAGACTGTTCATTTTATTCTTAGAAGAATATTAAAATTAAATTTTTTTTTCAAAAAAAATAAAAATTCAATTATATTCTTAAAGATAGAATGAATTTTTTTTTACTGAAGTTCTATCAAAGTTTTAGTTTAAAAAAAGAAAAAAGAAAGGAATGAATGAGCAAAAGATTTAAATACTAAAATATCATCATAAATAGTTCCTTAATTAAAATTATAAAATTATTTCCCAAAAAATTCATCGCAATGTAATTTACCGTTTCTTAAAAACTAAAGAAAAGAAAATATTGTTGCGTATGAATGCGGAAAGCATCACAAACAAATAATTATTTAATAATTAAAATTATTTAAAAAGATAAATGAAACCAAAAATTAATTCACTGTAACAATTAGCATAGCAAGCAAAATTTGATTGATTAAATTCAATTGTTAGAAAAGAAAAAGAAACAAAAGAAATGAAATTATAAATTTAAAAATGAAAAATTAAATTTTACTCGATGTAAAATATATTTCCGATAGAAATAACCAATGCTCCTTGTAGCTAAGTTTCATTTTCAATGCTTGTCCTGTTGCATTATGCAGCGGTATTCGTACAGGTACATTTCGTATTCCATCTAATGGTCTTCTCTGACAGAAAAAAAACAGGTAAAATGAAATAAAATTTTTAATAATTTTATTTTTTAAAATTTTTAAATTATTATTAAAATTTTTTTTAAAATAAATGGAAACATTTTACTTGTATGGATGAAATTTGTGATGCGAGCGCAAATTTTTCACCATCAGCGCTAAAAAATATTTCCGTTGTTCGTAAGGATGTTCCATAGGTCCAAATTTCCAGTTGTGCAAATTTTCGAATGTCAGAAAATTCAAAAACAATTTCCACTGAACCATCTAAAAATTAAAAAGAATGAAAAAAAAAGAAAAGAAAAATTTATCGATTCCATTTTATTATGCACATTAGTATCGACGCGTGTACGCGTACGTTTGGATGCGTACGTACGTATGTTAATGCGTACGTTTGGGTGTTTTTTTCGGAATTTTTTGAAAATCCAAAAAAAAATAGTAATTTGCAATATGTTGATAATCTTCATTGCAAAAAAATTAGATTATTTTATTTAAATATTTATTTTTAAATATTTAAGTATTTACTATTAAAAAAGTATTAAGAAAGTATTATTTTTTTTTAAATATTTAAAAAGTAACTATTAAAAAAGTAAATTTAAATATTTACTTGTTATCAGTTGATTCCAACCGATCCACGCCGGTATTGTATTACTACTGCCAGTAATATCATCGAATGGATTCGTTGTTGCAATGATACCATCTGTAAGTGAACCTAAACCCCTGAAATTCAAATAATTAATTATTTAAATAAAGAAAAAAATATTAGATATAATAATTGAATATAATATTAGTAATGAAAAAATGAAATATACCATATTTAGCAGTTGTAGTAAATCGGATAATTCAAACAAAACAGTAATAATTAATATTTTCATTTATCCGAAATTGTTCATTATTTCGCCAAGCTTAGAATTTGATTAATTAATGAATATCTAATTAGATAAGTGATATGGCTAACTAGAACATTGTGCTGTTATAACAAAATTTTAATTAACTCAAAAAACTTCACTATTCTTGGATAAAGTAAAATTACGAGAGAGAAATGAAATCAATGCTATAAGTAAAGATAAAAAAAACGATTAATAATTACATTTAAACCAATGAAATTTCCCATATTTAAATTAATCAAATTTCAAAACGTTTTTAAAAAATTGAGAAGAAATAGGATTTCAGATAGTTCAGGAGAACTTCGTTTGTTTTTATTTATGAAATAACTTTTACTTTTTTTTTCTTCTTTGATGATGAGATGTAGTAAAATGGAAGTTGTACGCATTCCGCCGATACTTACTTTTTATTATTCGTAAAATGACTAAGCATATTTGACTCCTCAAAAATCTTATCGCGAAAATCATAATTGTCAATTCTCGAGCCATCGTTATTCATCGAGTAGAACAGTAAGGCATCTGTAGAGAGATAAGCTTTCATATAAGCTTTCCTTTTTTTTTTAACTTTTTTGAACTTATCTACTAAAAGAAGAGCATTTTCCATATTTGGAAGAATTGAAAAATATCGGAAAGCAATAAGAACAAAGTACAGAGAGCAAGAAAATCGTTGAATATTTTAAAAAAAATTTAGAAAATCTTGAAGCTTTTACTTTTCAGCTGTCTTTTTTCCAACAATTTAATTCTTTTTTTAAAATTTTGCAAAATATAAAAGCGAAGCAAATTTGATTAAAATTAAAAATTCAAAAAATGAGAAATAAGCAAAAGATATGAAATTGACCATTATATGGACAGCCATAAAATTCCACCCTAAGGCACATTGTCCTTGCATAGGTTGAATAAGGTACAATTCGAATCGTTGAAGCTACAATCGGTGGATCCAAATTTTGTCGTACGGTAGTTACCGTATCCTCATTTCCATCTAACACCTCAATTAAGGCTCTACTTCGATACTTTATCCATGAACTGTTCAACCGTAAATATTCAATCGTATAATGTGTCGTATATTCTCGACCGGTTCCATTCCCGTAACGACCTTGTGTTTCAATTCCTGTGACCACATATACCTGCTCGAAATTCACCTATAACCTCTAGTAAATAGACACTTAGACTCAATTTGCAAAACAATTAATTAATTAATATTTTTAATTAATTTCACTATCTCACTAATAACTTCACTATCAACTCAATTAGCTGATTACTAAAGCCTTTTAAATCAATGTTTTCAAATTTTTTGAAATTAGCTGACTAATATTAACTTGTCAATAATAAGTACTTAGTCTTTCAGATTATATAAATTTTACGTACGTTAACTATATTACCGTGAAAAAATAAAGCTTTAATCAGAATTTTCTATAATTATCACTAAATATGATACAACAGATGGTATTTTGTAAGCACAAAATTAATAAATGAAAAGAAAAAAAAAGTTGAAATAACTCATTTAAATTAAAATCATTAATCATTTACTTTTGTAGAATTGAAAAATTTAGTAAATTTGATAGAAAAATTAATTACACTAATTAGCGTAATATTTAGTTGACATTTAGGAGTGGAAATTTTTGATGGATCGATGCTTAAAATATTACTGTTCAGTTGAAAAAACCAGACAGCACTTCAATTTTTCACAGTACTACTACTACTACTACTACTACTACTGCAGACGATTAAATGTCACGACGTGTACAACACACGTATATATCAACATTATCCATTTGCATATGTTATCAAAAAGGTAATAAAACAAAAAAATTAAGGCTACTTTTAAGACATTAACTTAAATTAATTAATTTAAAACTTTTTCGAAATACAACTGTAAGATGTATTCTTTATATTCAATAAAAAAAATGATGTACAAACAATTTTGCTTTCGCAAAATTTTAATAATAAAAATAAAGTTTTAATTAATAGCAATTAACAAAGTTGAAATTAAAAAAAAAGGCAAAAATAAACTGATATGGCTACTTTTCAAAAAGTAAAAAGTTGAAACCTCCAAGAATTCATACGAGCCTGATTTAATTTGTGGTTTTGGGCACCATGCGCCGCTTGCAAGTTCTTTTCGAATCCTAAAGTTATCATCGTTTGTTTAAAATCTGAGCAAATATCATCGCAAATATCACTATTATTATATTATCGTTATTATTTACTATTATTATCGTTATTGCTATTATTATTAATATTATTTATTACTATGTTATTATTATTTACTATTATTATGTTATTATTATTACTGATGCAATAAGATATCCATTAAGAGAGGCGATCCTGGAAGAACTTAATCTATCTGAGTAATAATTATTAAATTAAATTCTTCGTCTAGCATTATACGTGCTACATCCGTGTAAACGTAAGAAGTATTGATCAAATATTAATTTAAGATACGCTTTTTTTCTAACGAAATTGTTTTAGCATTTGTTTTAGCACAATTTAGGCTTTCATATTTGTACACATTCAGTAGATAAATGTAATTTTATCATTTTGTAAAGTTTAATGATAAGATGTTATCAGAATTGAAATTCAAATTCTCATTAATAGCTTGAATCATTAAGCAGGAAGATTCGGTAATCCGTCGTTCAGTGTAATATTTTCAGTTTTTTAAATGAAAAATTAGAAAAAAATTGAAAATTTTTAAATGAAAAATTCTTTTACAATTTAAATAAGAAAAATTAAAGTTCAACAGCTATCGCCACCGATGGACAATATCGTTTTAAGGTATATGAGGCTTTGATTTAAACTTTTCGATCAAAATGCTCCCCTCAAATGCTTTTAGAGCTAATGCATTCTAGTCGGTCGGCATATTCTAAAGCTAAACGTTCATTTACCATCAATCATAATTAAATTACACCTGGCATTTTGTGGTCCAACACTAATCGTATCAAAACTGCTGGAAGCAGACAATTGCGAATCTTTGATCTCACCACTTTCCATACCAAGTGCGCTGATCTGACATTCTGCTGTAATTGAAACATTATGAAAAGTTTTTAAAATTCAATTAAAACAAACATTTACTAAAATTTATTTCCAAAAAGTTTTCATACAATTCATTTTATTTCTTTTATCAATAAAAAAAAGTGCCACAATACCAAAATTTTAAATTGGAAATTGTTATATTAATTAAAATTCTCACAAGTTTGTCATTTAATGGAATTGGTATTCTTTCAATTTTTACCTTAAGCTATTTAGTTTCTTAAATTACTTAAGTTACTTACCTTAAATTACTTACCTTAAGCTATTTAGTTTCTTAAATTATTGTTCCTCTCTTAAACTATTGTTGATGCCTCTAATAGTATTGTAAAACTTCATTTCAATTTATTTTTAATTTAACATACTCTGCTAGCATGGAATGTTTCGATCTATATTGTCTGGCAAAAATACATTATCGTTTTCTTTCTTTTCTTCTCTCATTAAAAAGATTGGATAAATTTTTTTCTTTTGTTTTATAAAATTTGCAGCAAAGAAAGAAGAAGCTAAACATTATCAGTTTATTTATTTCAAGCGCAATTTAATTACCAAACAATATCAAATATCCGAAATACTTTTAGATGAAATAAATTTAAATTATTAAATTTTATTCAACCGAAAAGGCGTTGTAATGATAAGTTCGTTTAAATTATATTAATTTTAAACGATTATTAGTGGGTGAAAGATGTCACCGAGAGTTGTGTGTCCCTACGAATTATAACAACCGTAGCGAAACTGTCATAAGTAAACAACAATTCAGAGCGGACATTTACCTTTTTAGCAAGGACATCTTAGGAAGGACAAGGTCAAAGGTTATAATTTATTATGTGCTATTAAATTATTTTTGTTTACCATTGTTGAATTTTTTCATGAAATACTCTATAATTCTACATTTCTCCCTTTTTTCATAACATAAGTTTTGCTAATTTCAAGTAAAATAAAATTTTAAATTTATCTAAAAATTTCTTAAATTATCATCAATCTTTAAATTCTTTACACATTTTAAACGTATGAAACTATTGTGGAAAAAAAATTTTTTTTTTTATATTAAGATGTCCTTGCTAAAAAGGTAAATGCAAAATAATTTATTTCGCACACCAAAAATAGCAATGTGAAAAATTAAGATTTAAAAATGGTAGTTGTGAAAACGTTTTGAAAATATATCTCAGCACTGATTTGTTTTTTCTTTTTTAATTTTTGTCCTTAATTTTAATTTATTTAAAGAAATAATGATAGACTAAGATGATATGAGCAATTGATAATCTTTTAGGATAAAACAAAATGCTAAAACACAAATAAATATATTGATAATTAAATAGAATAAATATATTGATAATTAGATAGATAAAAATTAAAATCTAATCAATCGATAATATTAGAGTTCAAACAAAAAAAGAAACATTTTAAATTTATTTTCAAATTTCAACTTAATTAACTGTTCTAAATGTAACAATTAAATCAAATATTCTGTAAAATTTATATTCCATGAAATAACGAGCAATAATTAATTACCATTAATTATCGCGCTATTTCTCTTTTCTCTTTATCTTTCAACATTTAACATATTTTCTTTCTTTTTTCCTCTTCCATCTTCATATACGTCAAAACTTCTCAAATTTCAGTTCCGTCTATCTTTGACGGAATAAATTTACGATTTGCGCAGCTGTTATTTCACTAAGCACTTCTCTGCTCGGATGAATTTAGGCTGTTGACGAGCTTACTGAGTAAGCTTACTAAGCTTACTGAGTAAGCGATCAAAAAATAAATTGACACTTTGTGGTTTTTTTTTATAAATTATCGAAACGAACAGTTGAAGATAACTATCACTTAATCATTCCATATAAACTATGACGAATATTTCAAAATTAATTAAAATTTAAAAATTTTCAATAATTTTTTTAACTTTAAAAGATAGGAAAATTGGCTAAGAATTAGTGAGTTTTTTAAATTTATACACATATATTAATAGATAAAACAAAATTTACATTTACGATTATTTATTTAGATTTATGAAATTTCAATTATTGAAATTTTATTACCCATAAAATTATTTGTAACTGAAATGTTTATTTTAGACGTAAACAAAATTTATTTGTTCACGTAATGTAGAGCAGAATTTAAAAAAAAAATTTAATTTCTTTTTTTACACAAAATTTGAACATTTAGCAATGACAATATACAATCTCAGAAATAAAACAATGAAATGTAATGTAAACAAATCTTATTGTTTACATTTAAAATGTTTTGTTCAAACAAATTTAAATATACATTTTTAAGTAAGCGTTAGGATTTATTATTATCATTAAATATATATTGGAAGAATAATGGAAAGGAGAAAGTTCAAGTACCATTTATTACACTTCAAAATTACCCCTTTAACCTTTTTTTTTCTTCCTTCTCCCCCTTTCTCTCTCTCTCTCTCTCTTTGTCTATGATTTAGACCCCCAACAGTTATTTAACCCCTGTGAAAAGAGAACGACAGTTGTCGCAGTTTTCGGATCTGTTATCTTTCATGAATACTCACTTCGGTGACAGGCTCAAATCATTACAGATTATCATTCTCCTTAGCTTGCAGGTTGATTAATGGAAAAGATTATCTATTTTTTTCGGTATGAAATAAAAGAAGAAAAAAAAAGATCAAGAAGAGAGAGAGAGAGAGAGGGAGAGAGAGAGAGAGAGAAAGGGAAGGAAGGATGAAAGTAATTATTTTTTTCATTTTTTCCCTTAGATGAACGAACTTACAGTTGTTTGTTATCGACGAAGCAGATCAAATGGTATGATAAGATGTGAAATACATTTGTATTTTATTGCTACCTGTTTTACTTAGAAATTAACACCTGTCAATAAGTTTAAATTATACTTTACTAACAAAATCTTAAATTCGTAAATTATAAAATTTCAAAAATTTATGATTGTTTATGCAACGATTAATGAGATTAATATGTATTTTAAAAAAAAAAAATTAAAAGAGAAAAAATAAGAATTCTTTCTTCCAATTTCTATAACATTTTTTTCACATTTTTGAAATAATTATAATATTCAAAAAATTTTGTTTTTGTAAAATTTTTTGAAAAAACAAAAATACTTTTGTCAAAAATACAACGAAAAATTTTTCGAATAAAAAATTAATCTTTCATTCTTCTTTGTTTGTTTGTTTTTTTTTAGCTTTCATTTCTTCAAATTAACATATTAGCTGAATGGATTTAGCTTAACAATCTTTCATTTAAAAAAAAAATCCTTTTTCCTTCAAGTTTTAATAAAAATTTCATTTTTTACATAAAATATTAGTGCGAACGGTTTGATTTTAACAAACAAAAACTGTTTGAGCTATTTTGAAATAATAAAATTAGGTAAATTTGTTTGTTTAGAGCTAATTAAAAGAACTTTTGGTTATTCTGATAAATAATGATAATTTTAAATATTCCACCAGTGATAAATGATAGTGATTATCAATTAATTCTAACCATTCATGTATTACTCGAATGCTCGAATCAATCACTTAGTGATATACGATGATTATTGACATTGATAACTACCAATTCTATGAAATTATTCGCTAAAAGTTATAAATACTTAATTTATCCAAATATATATATACTAACGAAATATCAGGTATTTCATTTCAGTTTGTGATTTAAACAAAAAAAAATCACAATTTTTATTTTTACTTTAAACATTTCATTGGATAAATTAAATATTAAAAAAAAGTAATTAAAAAAAAATGACAATCGCTGCATTCTTTCTTTTTTTACTACAATTATTTGCTAATAGTTGTAAATATTTAAATATTTAATTTTTTTTTTAAATTAATTCAAATACCTACATAATTTAGGTATAATCTTAGTGTTAGCACTGAACAGTTTTCGCTATTAAATTCATTCAACAGAACAGGTGCATAAGTAGGGAATATTGGCGCAATATATTTTCGATTGTTTTTTTTTGGTACTGCAAACTAACCAGATGATAACGATGGACTGAACTGATTTACTAACTGTTATTTCGACCAGAAATCATTTGCGCCATTGGGTAAGCGCTCATTGCACACACACACACACACACACACACACACACACACACACACACACACTCACACACACACACACACACACACACACACACACACACACACACATACACATACACACACACACACCACACACGTACACAGAGTAAGCCTACTAGCAAAAAAATCTCAAGAAAAAAATCTTATAAAATTTTATCTTCTTTCAAAGCATATAGCTAGAGAATTTTAAAATAACATACAATATATCCATCCTTTTCGTTTCCTTCTATGACAGGTGACTCTTCACCTTTTCAATTATCGATATATATATATATATATATATATATATATATATATACATTACAGGTATAACTAACAATACCTCTATCCGTACCATTCCTTAACTTTTCTCGCTTACAACACAAAGTTAATAAAAAGTAAGGCATGTTTTCACCATATATTAGTAGTGCAAGTTGTAAACATTCACATATGTGAAGCATTAAGTTTATAAATTAACAGCTTTTTAATGTTGACAAATATTGGTGTAAATGTTAGCGGCTCAAACTGTAAACATTAGCATATATATAATTTAATAATTTATTACTCAAACTATTTAATAAATACACTTCGGTTCTCTCGCAACTTCACACCAACTCATATTTCGGCAAATCTTCACCTCTCGTGAGCGGCAGCTATCCTTTTCCTATTACCTATTATTATTACTACCTAATTTTCCAAATTATCATTTCTTCTCCATCAACACTTTATAGATCAAACTAATATAACTTTTCAATACAATACGAGACTGGAAAAATTAAACAAGTATAATGCGTTGATATATCATGCACTAATGACCTTACAATACGTTCGGCTAAATTTTCAGTTTTCTGGGACTGAAGTAAGATCGTCACTGCTCAAAACGAATATGAATGATCTACGATGGAATGAAAATCTAAACAGTAGTGACGATTGGGATAATGTGATATGGAAGAAAATACGAAAATCGAAAACGAATATTTAGATGATGCTCTAAACCAAGGAATGATTTCTAATCATCAATATATGAATCTGCGAATCGCTTCCAAAATGTATAAATTTAAATATATCCGAAGTTATGGAAGGTACCATAAAAACTAAAATTTAAAATTATGCTCACAAAATAAATCAATCATTTGTATCACAAATAAAACACGTAATCATGAACTCAAAAAAAGAAAAGAATATACTTAAAAATAAACGTCGGCATTGGAGCAATAGTATCTAGCAACATAAAACAACAAACATCAGGCAACAAAACACAGCGAAACGCTGTGTTGTTAAAATCTATTCGGATCAAAGTTTAAAATATCAACGCTTCAAAAGTACAATTTAGCGAAAAAAAATGTAGAAAAGAAATGATAAACAATACAGATACGTAGAAAGTGAGGCAAATGCTTGAAGAGCTTTTGGGGAACAAAATTATGCCTATCTAACTTAAAACTAAACATGTACCTCTTCAGCAAATTTGGCGTTAATTAAAAAGATAGTTTTCAGCATAAACTTAGCAATACAAGCAATTATTTAGATAAGCACTAAAAATCAGGATAAAAAGTAACATATAAAGCACAAATCCTCGTGCAGGGAAGTTTCGTTTATTCGAAAATTGTACTCAAGTGCAGAATTTCTGTACTAATCTGTGAAGGAAATCGATAAGGGATCATCGCAACATATAAAATGATTGCTTTGGCCGACGGTCGAAGTTCATCGCTTGCTGCTGGATTTTGATTCAGTTCTTCTGCTAGCAGTTTCATCACTGCTACACATAAATCCGGTAGCACTAACCGTATCTGAAGAGAAAAACACGCTCAACAAGACCTTTCAATTCTTAATGTGTCGCTCTGATAATTGAGGCATTAATACTGCTAATTATAGTTATTCAAACTCCATCAGTTTTAAATAATTCATTTCAAAAAAGATTTTAGCACAAAATAAACAGCTAATTCCAGTATTGTTTAATGAAGACATTAATTCTTACTAACATATTAATTAGGTAGTGTCAGCAAAAGAACTGAATAACATTAAAACAAAAAATCATAAAAGGAAAGGGAAAGAGCAAGAAACACGCAAAAATATTTGTGTATTTAACCGATGACTTCAGTACTAACTCAATTCACCTGTTAAATTGTTAGCGTTCTCCATTTCATCCAGGATTTTGACAATTTGTTAAAATAAAAAGCGTTAAGATAAATAAAGAGTAACAAAAAGAAACCACTTCTAACTTTTTAATCACTTTTAATGTTGCTTAGAAACTGAAACTAACTTGATCAGAAACCATGTAAAAAGTAGATACAAATGCCTGCACTTCATCTGGATTCATCGGTATACATTTCAGTTTCCTAATTATTTCCATACAAGCTTCAAATCTGAAAATAAAAATATTAAGGTACATATATACTTAACAATCAGAGAATGATGAACTATTAGGTTGATCAATGCAAGACTGCTTCCAGTTTTTCAGTATCAC
Source organism: Litomosoides brasiliensis (assembly GCA_013365375.1). Taxonomy (NCBI): domain Eukaryota; kingdom Metazoa; phylum Nematoda; class Chromadorea; order Rhabditida; family Onchocercidae; genus Litomosoides; species Litomosoides brasiliensis. Next base: position 16,323 of record JABVXW010000298.1, read on the forward strand.
AAAAAAAGTTCAGCATGAACAGACTCTCACTGCTGCCTTAAATTCCCTCACGTAAACAAAGTGTATTACATGTGCCCTGTTTGAAAAATCTTCCTGGGCAATGACAAATGTATATAAAAACATATATACACCTAAATCCAATATAAAACATCTGCAATCCACTAGAACTGCAACACCGTAATAAATAGCATCAACACAAAGCGGTGATATGACAAGCAAAACAATTAAAAATCACTGACTTCTTATCATGATAAAGCTGGAAAAATGTGGATATGTCGAGCAAGAGATACAAAGTTGGAAGTGCATCTAATGAATTCTTGCGAACTGTTTTCATTGAATGTTTGCAAATACTTGCAAGCCACAGTGCGAGCTTACGAGCTTCACCAGCATATTTATGCTGCATGATTTCCTTAGCTAGGCCTTCGCATGCCAGTCGTATTGCATCGTCGACATACTGCACAGAAGAGGTTTAAGTACACAAATGTTTTTTGATGTCTAATCATTTCTATGACTCATACAGCTAAACATCAATATTTGAAAAAAAAATGCTTAAATTCATAAAAAACTTAGTTAACATTATTAATATTTGGTTAATCGAAAAGCAGAAACCTCTTAAACTTTCGAAAAATAAACAATATATTTCGAATAAGAATAAAAACTAACATTAGCAGCCATATAAAGTTGTCCGGCCAGCGTCCCATCGCCACCTACTTCGGTATCTGAGGCAACTTTTGCGATAGCATCTTCGATATCGATATCATTGGCATATTTATCAATGAGACCTTCATGTCGAACACCGTTTTCACTAATCTTCCCAATAATGCGCCACGTTTCGTCGCTCAAATAAATTGCACGAGAAATGCAAGAGTAAAACAAATTTCCACCTGCAATAACAATTATAAAAATAATTAAATCGGCAGAATTTTAGGACGTTATGACTGACATTGATGACGCTGATATCAAGCATAGTAGGCTTGACTTCGGATAAATAGGCTAGATCCATGGATTGATTACCTCCTACAGACCTTGTCAACTACAAAAAAATCCAGAAATTTCTCTTCCATCATTTTCATTCACACTATTAATTTTATCGATTACATTAATCTCAGTTGATAACGCAACTATTTCCAATTAATAACACAGCTTTCTGAACATTCTGGATTACATTCAGAAATGAAGGAATCAAGTACATTTTCATGAACAGTTTAGGAGATGTTAAAAATTTGAGAAATTAAGAGACAGAATCACTTATAGGAAAATATCCTCACCAACAGGCGATTCCATTTTGTTCAAAAAGTATGCGTAATCCAACGTACGTTCAACATCAGTACATTCAAATCCCTTCATATAGAGCAAAATAAGGCGACAAAAATTGAGTGAACTTTGCACTGGATCTTCCTGCTGACTTATCACTGAATTACATGCAACTATCACCTACGATCCATTAAACATAAAGGTATATACAAATATTTATAAAATCCACAAAATATTGGATTATTTCATTAATTTTAAACTAAATTTGTTTAAAATTTTACATCAGATATCAACTTAAAAATTTTCAAAAAACCAACGAATTGAATGTCCAATGTCGTCAACAAGAATAAGTATATTGTTCAGATGTAGCAAAATCGCTAAATGTACAGCATGTGTCAACATATTACTCCTGCAATTTACCTTATTTCTCTCAAAAATCACTTAAAACTAATTTTCCCTCCAACTTTATAACCGTTAACGGCAGAATAACACACATTTTAATTTTGTAACATGCAGATAAAACTTTGGAGAAAGCATTGCTAAAAAAATCTGCAGTCCATATATATTGGAAAATGAAAATTCAAAAGTTACAGGTAATGAGCAACCAGTCACTAGAATTTTTTCAAACCCGAAGAAAATAACATCTAATTTTAGTGAAAGGAAACTGCATTTTACTATAATAACGAAATACATAAATAACCTGAGTAAAAGGTTTATCGCACGTTCATACTGTCCTGTTAACCACAGTGCTTGAAAATAAGTTAAAACACTTCCATCGCTGCCAATAAAGTAACTTTCACCTAAAAGCGCCCGACTACAGCTATTAAATTGTTTCGCCACTTGATGTGGCATATTTTCCACTAAAATTAGAGCATTGCACCACACACAGTCAAATATGATTTTCAAAACCAGAAGCTTATCTGCTCGGTCCAATTTTTTACGATTCGGACTGTCCACCCTTTGTTGGGCAATTGAGTTTTCACACAATGCTCCAACATGCAGATGAAACGTGTTTCATGTATGATTAACACCATCCACTGGCACTCTAGGACTCCTGTGACATTCTAGCAATATCCGCATTTCCCACGAAAGTTATTATTTATTTGAAGTAACTAATTTGCAACTGCATGTAAAGAAAATGCTCTATGTATCATGAACACAAATTACCGTAGTCAACAGATATAAGTCGCTGAAGCTCTTTGAAAACTGCAGGCGAAAGCGCAGGATCTATGCTGCATGGATAAAATTTTAACCAAAGCCAATTTTCCAAATTATTGCAAACTTCAGGAACATCACCACCAAGTAGAGCACAATATACTGCTTTTTTGTAGATATCCACAAGCGAACGAGATTCACAACGCCATTCCGCCTTCACTTTTAATCGAACATCAGTAGAAAGCCTAAAATTTAAATATTAAATAACATTCACATTCACAATAATCCTGTCATACACATACGAAATTTATAATAACTCCAATTACTCATGAATAGTAATGATACTGACTTACGCTGAATAGCGAAACGAAGTATCATGATAACGCATTTCTAATCTAGAAAAGCATTCGAGCTGTGTAAAATCAAATAACTCATTAGAACTCACGAAAAAAGGAATAATTCAGCAAAAAACTTACTTGTGACTCTTTTCCAGTTCAACCAAAGCAACTGTCACAGCCGCACATGATGGCAAATTTTTTAAATGCGAATCAGCTATTTTTGCAACAGACTGCAATTCTCCAGCCCTTAAACAGTGATAAACAACCTCCCAAAGAGCATGTCCATTTGGTCCATACACGCCATCCTAAAAATTAATAATTTAATTGTTAAGCAAAATAAATATTTGCAAGTTTTTAATAGATGCAAACTAGGCGCCTTGCAAATTTTCGAGATTTAACTGGGCAGAGAACAGACAATGACATAAATCACCTGAGTAGATCGTTCAACTGGCTTCAAATGCTTCACATTTAGAAAAGCATCGACAAGCGATAGCATTGTCGGATTACCACCTCTGCGAGCAACTGCTAAATTATTTTCCACCACTGCCTCCATGTACGAAATAAAACTGTAAAAATCTTCATGTTGTATGATATATGCTACATAATTTGCAAAGATTTCAGTATGTAAATATCACCTTTTGTGAATTTGTAAAAACTGAATATTACCTACATTACCCAAGAATTTTTTTCTATATTCATGAGATAAATACTATATAATTTTCTAATTTCTTCAAATGTGTTTGCCTGATCTGAGTAACGATGATCCATAAAGTAACAGTATTTATCACAAGTAACAGCATAATTTACAAAACAAGTAAGTATAAGAATTTAAAATTGACTCACTTTTTATGAAGAAATTCCAAAGTTGTGTCAATGATGTGCTTCATCCAAGAGACTGAAGAGCGGAAATTCTTGGAAGTGCCAGTAACAACAAATGGGTGACTAAGTGGAGCAAGAGCCTGCCCCCATAATGCGATTATTGCATCATCGCATGATTTTAATGCAGCTTCTTTAAAAGTCATCGCTAAGTTGTCCACTTTTTTGTGTGATATGTAATCAGAAATCTGAAAATTGAACAACATCAAGAATATAATAGACCCTTTAAAAAATTCTTCAGTGAAGGAAGAAAAAAGTGTCCCACTAAATCAATGATTTCTTCGTCTTTCTTCACTAAAATAATTTGTGTTACATTTGAAAACTTACGCCTTTGGCGAATGTCAATTCTATAATATCACCAGGTTTGATAGAAACCATGGAATCCAAGGCTGTTGTCTGAAAAGTTCGCCGCAATATGTGAGCAAGTTCGAAAGATCATGAATATCGAGTATGACATATAAAAACGACAAACGATTTCTAGTAATAAATGAGAATCAAAATGTTTCTACTACTTAACTAACACAAATTAATTTACATCTCTGAATAACTACTGCTATCTTCAACAGTTAAGACAATCAATGATTGGAAGAAGCTAACTTTGGAAAGTGAAATAGTAGAAGCAGTAGGTCTCGTTACGGATTTGGCTGTCGTGTATACCTGATCTACTACGCGCTGATTCATAAAAGCCCTTTCAGCTTCCAAACGAGTACGAATCGAAGTTTCAGCAACAATTTCATTCAACATATGTTCGCAATCCTCAGACGGTAATACGACCTCTTCCACTACTTTTTCTGCTACTCCTTCTTGTATTTGCGGTATTGAGGTGAGTGCGAAGCTTTTTCCGCCCAATAAAAAACCGATCTTAAAAAACCACAATTAATTAAATAAAAACGGAACAAAAGTCCAAAAATAGGCACAATAAAAACCGCAGATAATAATCAAACATACTTCCCCATCGGATAACTGTTCCACTTCAGGTGCCTTTCTTTTCCATAAATCTTCACTGCGTCGGAAAACATCATTTAATGCAAGATCAACGCGAGTTTTGTACTGAAGTGGAGTAATCATTTTTTTTTTGCATTTCCTAATAACATTTTTGCTTCGCATTTTCCTAATAATTCCATGAATAGCATTAATGGGACAGCGTTCTCACCACTCTTCTAAAGGTCAACAAAAACATCCTTGCAGCGTGCTGCTAACAACTGATTACGCCATCATTACTTTTCGGTTCAATTAAATGAAATATTTTAGTTGGGAATTCCATTGATATGGATATGAAACTGTTACTTTTTTCAACATTCAGGAAACGGGTTTAGGAAAAATGAAATGCACAATTACCGAAGATCCTGATGACGTTTTCGAAATGACTTTAGATGGTAATGACAATCGGACGGATTTATTCAACAGATCTTCGAATGCTCCTGGCATCCTGAAATTTAACCAGTAACATCAAAAAAAATTACATTTTTTCCACATCATTACCATCCACAAATTCCAAACTTAACTGGACATCATTTTAAATTCAAATAAGAATTTTGAAATCAAAATTAAGGATAGTGGGTTGGAGATAGGGTTTCAGCAATGTGCTTAGCTAACAATATAGCATATTATTTTAGCGAGTTGCCATAAAGCAGTTATGTTATCCTAACATATGTTGCCTTTATGACATAAATATGTTTCGCAAATTCATCTGTATTCATCTTCTTGAAAAATTTTTTCATAATGATTGAGGATAAAAATGCAAAAATGAATTCGAAAGTGTATGCTCTCGTACATATTATCTAACAACTAGGGCTGAAATTAAAATTTTACGCCAACATATAAACACAACTACTTTCTATTTTAATTCTCAAGTACAACTAATTATTCCTGAATGACCAATATACATAATTTGTGTCCCAGTTATACTTCAAATAGAACGCGTCATAGAAAACCAATTTTTAGAAAAATGTATTACATGGCCATAATTTGAAATACACTTCTTTTCCCAAAAAATATTTCTTACAAAAACATGACACACGTAGGATCTAGGAAAGGATGAAAATTACAACTATGTTTTAAATTTCATTTCAAAAATCTTAATATATCCTAAACATCCAAAAACTATTGTACTGCTTTTTTGTTCTCAATTTAAAAAACAAATGGTACTTTTCATTTTGCACAACCTAACAGTACTTCAACAACAGAACCATTGCATACATTTATCACTTTCTAAATCTCAATCTACTACGCAATCCTTCCCTAATCCTTATCAATCTTTATCCTCTCCTCAATCATCTTATCTTTTATATTCCTTCCAGCTCAGTAGCATTACTTCATGTCTGAAAAAAAAAATCTCAAAACATCCCCGTACCTCCTTAAACAGTATTACCGGGTAAACCCTCCATTTGCGGTATCATTATGAAATTCAAATTTCCCGCATCTTAGCTTGTACAACACGTGAACCATTTCTAAATCTTATTCGTCAAACTTACTGATGTCTAGGTGTAATTATGTTTTCAATATAAATATTATCAGTGTGATATTTACTCAAATTCAATTAAGTCATTAGTTAATAAATTATCGTTAGTGTCAATATCAGTATATTATTAAGTGCTGATAAAAGCAGTATTATTATTATTGTAGGATTGGAATAATATTTTCCCTTTCATATATGAATAAATAACAATTCAACATTTAACTGTTCACCAATCTTTCTCTCGCATCCATAAATATTCAAATACCAATAAATATATTGGGTTTGGGTTTTCCTCTTTCTCTCTCTCTTTTTTTTGCAGATATTTGCATATGCAATGGAGAGGAGAGCAGAAGGAATGATTACTACGGTAGCTTGTTGGATGATACCCAATGTAGTAATTGTAATAGCTAAAGAGGTTTGTTATAATTTTGTGATTTAGCACCGTGCTGTACCATCTACACGTTACTAATACCTAATTGATTCCATTCATTCATATGGATAAAAAACTTTTAAGCGTTGTACGAAAGTATGCATTATGAATTGATTTGTTTGGTATTCATTTTTTTTTCTTTACTTTCAATCTGAATAAATCAATCGATTGATTGATTAAAAAATTTTTTTTTATATTATTATTTCAAAATTATTTTTTATTTTTCAAAATTATTTATTTTCAAAATTATTTTTTTTCTTAACAAAATTTCACTTTTTATTTTTATAGTAAGAAAAAAGAAAAAGAAAACACTGATATTGATCTTGTTTAAAAATGTAGTTCAAAAGAAATATAATTAAAAAAAAATTACATTATTTTAATTCATTCAATTTTTAATGCTAAAATAATATTCAAATTTTAATAAAATAAATTAACAAATTTCAAGAACTATATGAAAATATTTAGCATTCATTCTTCCATTATACTGTATCATGAAAGAAATATTTACCATTATTGAATAGGATAAATCGATACAAATGTGTAAAGTAATTGCAAATATCACAAATGTATTATGTGGCTGTAGTATATGCGTGGATCTACGTACGTAAGTCTACGTAAGTGTGTGTAAGTGTATATAAGCAGGATAATGCTTTCTTTTTGATATTGTAAAAATGTGTGATACATTTTTTCCTTCAATTGTTCATTCTGTGCATCGAAAAAAAAATGAAACGAAAGGAAAGGAAAAGGAAAAAAAAAGTTATATCTATCAGCGAAACACACCCACACAGACAGACACACACACACACACACACCCACAGGTATGATTATAAAGATCCTAGACATTTTCACTTTTGCACTTTGAAATAATTGAATAAATTATCCATTTAGTGTTTCAACATAAAATACTAGCAGGTGCAAAAAAAAAGAAAAAAGCAAAACGATCAGTGAAAAGAGAAGAATGATGATGATTTCTAAAAAGTATAAAATTTGAAAAAGAAAAAAAAATAAAATTATTTAATAATTAATTAATCTAAAATTATTACTTTGAAGTATTAAACAATTAATTTAATCTAGATTTATTACTCTGAAATATTAAATTTTGCTAAATGTTTTCTTTTTTTTTGCTTAGAATTTTGAGATATTTTTAAATTTATTTATTTAAAAAGATTTTGTAAAACATTTTTTTTCGTTTAATTGTTAAAATTCTTTTATTTCCCTTGAAAATTTCTCTATGTATTATTGCAAAAAAAAAAGAATTTGTGAAATATTTATGTAATTTAGAAGGTATGAAAAAAATAAATAGCAAATTTGCAAATTATCCTTTCTCATTTCTTTTTCGTTCTTTTTCTTTTAAATTAAATTCTTTAATGAATTTAACAATTATTATGACAAGGGACAAAGATAAAATAACTATTCGTGGTAAATGTGGGACAGGTGTTACTTATATATACTGTTCATTTATAACTCGCTCTATTAACCACTCTTCTATCGTTGATAAAAAATAACTTTAACTGATTCAAATATTACCGACATCAGAGCACTATAGTATTATTATTATTATTAACACTGCATTATTATTATTACTATTATTATTATTATTATTATTGTTATTATTAATATTATTATTATTATTACTATTATTATTACTATTGTTATTATTAATATTATTATTATTATCATTATTATTATTATTGTTATTTATTATTTATTATTATTATTATTTTATTATTATTATTATTATTTTATTACTATTATTATTATTATTATTATTATTATTTATTATTATTATTATTATTATTATTATTATTATTAATTATTATTATCATTATTATTATTATCATCATCATCATCATCTTTTATCTTATTTTTCAGCTTTTTGTTCTTATCTTTTAAATCCATTTATTTGTAAAATTATTAGTAAAATGAATAATACTGTTTCATTGTTTATTATGCTATAATCCTGTTTCACCAATATTTATATACCGGTAATTTAATACGAAAATATTTGAACAGTCCAGAAAAGAGTTTCAGATAAACAAATAAATGCACTCTTAAATGTTTCGCTGCAAAAATATTCCTAATTTCAAATTAAATTTTACTAACTGATCAGTGAACGATTTGTTTCAAATTCCTTTCTTTATTCTAAGATTATTATTGAGCGCTGAATATTTCATACTATTAAGTTTCAGATTAAATTCAAAGATTTTTCATTTGTGCCAGGCAATTCAGTACCACTGATCTACCGTGTAAATAAGGTTAATGAAGTTTAATTTCCAATAGTTAAGCAATGAATGGATATTTCAGTTACGTCAAATGTGAAGTAACAATTTTAGCTACGTGAAACATAGGGATCATATGTCGGTTACGTTGTCTAGAAAGAAAGATATGATTAGTTACACTATACAGTACTTGTTTTATGAAATAAAATAAATTCTTTAATTTATTCGGTTTTCCATTTCTCCTTCTTTTTCTTTATTATTTTTTTCTTCTCAAATTAATTAGTTAATTAGTAACAATAATTAATGATAATAATAATAGCAGTAGTAATAATAATAGTAATAATATAATACCAATTTTTACTGCAATGATTTTACAAAAAAAGAAAAAGGGAGAAAGGGAGAGAGAGAGAGAGAGAGGTGCTATTACTAACAACAACTGACGTTCATTTATTTCATTTATTCTCACTAATTATTGTAATAAGGAAGTAAAAGAGAAAGGGAAAAAAGGAGTTAGACAAAAAAAAAAAACAAAAAAGATAGAAAGCTGGCAACGATGTCTAATTAGCAGAAAATACTTCGTCGAAAACGGATTGATTTTCCACTTCGGTAAATTGTAAAGTGAATAATTGAAATTTATGTATGAAACAGGTGGCGCAAAAAATTTCACAACCGAAAAGCAATTGGTTTTTAAAAAGCTTTTCAAGATTTTATTACATAAGAAAAAAAAACCCTTTTTTTCTTTCCTCTACAAAACGAAACAAAATTTTCATTAACTTTGAGGAAGTTTAGTTGTAAATGAAATTAAATATTTTTTTTCTTTAATATCATCTTTCCTTCTTCCTTCTTTCCTTTTCTTTCATTATTTTAATTAAATTTTTTCACTCAGTTATTTATAGCATTTCTTCCCTTTTTTTCCGCCTCTCTCTCTCTCAGTGTCTGATAAAATAATACATAATCATTCTTTTTCATATTGTCACATTAAAAAAAAAAGTTCATATTTTAATAGAATGTTAGTAAATTAACATTTAAGCAAATCTCATTTACATTTTTTATTTTCTCATTTTTATTTTTTATTATCTCATTTTCATTTTTTATTCCGTAATATTTCAATTAAATGGTAATAAATGGTTTTTATTGTCTTTTTTTTCCATTTGCTTATTTGTTATGCAAAATAATTTTATTTGCTATTTAATAGTTTTATTTTGGAATGAAAGTGCAGCAATTCATTTAAGGATGAACGGATGGAAAATTTGATGAAAATATTCAAATTCAATATAATGCGTAGATAAAATTTGAGAAAAAAACAAATTTTGCAAAGTGAAATTTTTGATTTTTTTTTCTTTATTTTTCAATTTCGAATTGCAAAATGCATGTCATTTGTAGGAGCGAAGAAAAGAAAATGGAAAAAAGTTAGGAAAAACAAATTTTTTTTTGTTCAAATATTTCTTCAAATTGTTCTCTCTTACTGATATACTTAATATTACCAGAAATTAAGTATTAAAATAATTTTTAAAACATAAATGAAAGGAGTTGTCATTATTATTATTGTAGTTATTATTATTACTATTTCATTATTATTATTATTTATTATTATTATTATTATTATTATTATTATTATTATTATTATTATTATTATTATTATTATTATTTTATTATTATTAATAGTTATTATTATTGTTATTTATTATTATTATTATTATTATTGTTATTATTATTAATTATTATTATTAATTATTAATTATTATTATTATTATTATTTTTATTATTATTATTATTATTGTTATTATTATTATTATTATTATTATTATTATTATTATTGTTATTATTATTGTTATTATTATTGTTATTATTATTGTTATTATTATTGTTATTATTATTATTATTATTATTGGTATTATTATTACCAATTATCATTATTATTGCAAAATTAGCATTTCGCATGCATTAAATATATGCTAATTACCGTTCCATCCCATTTCTCTTATTCAATGCGACGTAATTCATGAGTTATTAAAAAAATATCAATCGTCTTCTTCGTGTCTTTTTTCCGTAGAAAATTCGTTTTGTCATTTTGTACTGTTATTTTATATAAAAACTGTTTTATTATTTTACGGGAATAATTTCAACATTGAATTTTATGTCATTTCATACATCGAGATCCTCAAAATTTTTTCAAATTTTAATTTAATGTTGTTTTCTACAGATCTGTGTGACTATGTGCGTATATATGCGTGTATGTGTGCATATGTGTGTCCGTGTGCGTGCGTGCGTGCGTGCGTGTGTGTGTGCGTGTGCGTGCGTGTGTGTGTGTGTGTGTGTGAAATTTAAACATATCGGAAAGGTTTACTCATTAATTATTTATTCATTTTAAGATTATCGTTTAATATGATTAAACGATTAAATTAATTTAATTTAAATAATTATGTAATAATCAAATTTAAATTCATTTCATTCATTGTGTAAATAACATTTACTTTTGAAATTTAAAAAAACTTGAAATTTTTTTCTTTTGAAGTTTAAGGGAATGTTGATTACCTTCATATTTTACCCCCCAAAAAGTGATTTTCTCTAAATTACAAACATTAAAAACAAATGCTTTACAATGCATTTTAGAACTATCAACTTTGTTTCTAATTAATTTCAGACCAACTGTTAGATCTTAAAGAAAAAAAAAGTCCGATCATTTATTGCAAAGTATTTTGTATTAGCTTTCTTGTCTGTCTATCACAATTACTAACGATTACACTGATTATCATTATTATCATCATCGTAATTATCCCTAGTGAGGACAATAACGATTAGATATTGATTATTATCATTATCATCATTGGTGAGAATAACAATTAGACTGATCATCATTATCATTAGCATTATCATCATCATCGTCATCATCATCATCATCATCATCATAATCCTTAGTGAAAAGAAAACGATGAATATATATATTAGAGATAGGCGGATTGAGGTAGTAAGTTTTGTACTATCCACCTGTATAGCCATTAATGATTTGTTGCAAAATTAATTTAGCCAATTAGGTTAATTAGATCATCAAGAAACTCATCTCAATGCATTCATTTCTTATTTTCTTTTTTAAGAAAAATAAATTTTTAAAATGAAAAATTTTATTTCACTTTTTTTCCCTACATGTTTCATATGTAAAATGATAATTATTCATGAACGTTAATTACTACATTAAATACGTGTATGCTTTAGCTCTACTTAACGATTTCACTTCACTAATATCGAATATTTCACACGTCTCTGTGCTACGTCATTGAATTACAAATGAATTACTTAACAATATTGTTGTAGAAATAATTACAATTACAGTAATGTGTAGATATAATTATGAAATTATTTCACTACAGTAATACACACACACACACACACACACACACACACACACACACACACACACACACATGCACACACATATATATATTATCAATCTATGATGATGTCAATTTAATGATAGATGAAACTAAAAGGTAAAAAAAAAAGAAAAAAAAGAAAAAAGGAAAATAAATAGAATTTTGGAATGAGGCCTTTCTAAACTGGAATTTCTGTGCAAACGATGAGTGACACAATGAACGTAAACCCGTCAATTGGAAATGATTTAATGATCCATAAATTACTATTTTTGGACCGTAAAATATCCATGCGCTATCGTTCAACAAACGCGGAAATTTCACATTTTCCTTTTCTTCTTTTTTTTTTCTTTTTTTTTATATAATCGTTTTTAATGTAAGAAAAAAAAATGGCGAACATGTTTTTTACCTGGCATTTGTTGCATATCTTTTTAAATTTATGAATTATTATGGATTTTTCAAATTCATACCTTCATCTACACCTGCACACACACACACACACACACGCATGGCATGCAAATATGCACACGCACACATATGTACCATGCAAACACGCATACGCACACCTACACGCACATACCATGCAAACATGCACACGAACACACACATACACACACACACATACACACATACACAAACACATAGCATTAAAATACGCACACGTACACGCACATGTACACACGCACACACATATATATAATATGCAAACATGCACACGCCAGCGTACAGACATTTGAATTATACCCTTTCATTTTTTCCGTAAGCCTATTTTTCTTTTTAAAAAAAAACAAAGAAAAAAAAAAGTTCTTTCATTTTCACCGATATAGCATAGCTACTATTATTTAAGGGATTATCTTCATCTTTTTTTTTCTTTCCTCCGAGCCTTTCATATTATCCTCATAATTTATTTTCCTCCAAATCATCCATTTTCATTTTTTTTACTAAAAAAATTTTCTCTCTTAGCTTAAATTTATTTCTTCATTATCATTCAGTGATATATGGATAAGCTTATCAGCTATGTCATTTTAATTCCTATCAGATAAGTTATTATTCAATACATATATATCTGTTTATACTGTTAGACATTCTTTTTTTTTATTTTCCTATTCCTATAATTTCTTAGTAATTTTATTGATAACATTACTGGAACAAATATCTTAATTGCTATTTTATATAATAATTTTTTGATGATAAATAGTATTTGTTTTTTTTTTCTCTCTCTCTTTCTCTCTCCCTCTCTTTCCTCAATAGTAGCATTGCTTTAATTCAAAAAAAAAGATAAATTGTTTATTAATTAAACAAAAAAAATCACTCACAAATAAAATTTATAAAATTTCCAATTTATTTCAAAATTCAATTCATTTCATTCATTCATCATATTTACTGATAGTTTTCTCAGTTGAGCAAAAAATATTTTGCCAAATTATTTTGCAAATAATCTTTCAATGGCAGACAATTTTCTGTCTTCTCTTTACCATTCTCTTTCTCTCTCTCTCTCTCTCTCTTTCTCTTCACTAACTCTACTCTAACAGAACAATGAGTAAATTTTATTTTTTTAAAACTATATATTTTATTTCTAAAAATATAATATATGAAATTCATTATTACTATTTTTCATATTTTATTTAATTTCACTTTCATTTTGTCTATTTATTTAAATAATTTTTTTGTATTTGAAAAATTTGATTTATCAAAAAGTTTTAAATATTTCAAAAATTTCCATTAAATTATAATTTAGTGATTAGTAATTACAAATTTCCATCCATCTATTTACTGATTAACATTCCTACACACCTTCGTTCCTTCCTTCCTTCCTACCTTTCCACTACCTTACTTATAACAGTTGTTGAAGAAAAAAAAAGCATAAGGAAAGGAAAGAAGGGGTATGGAAAGGATGAAAAAGGAAGAGATGAAGAGAGAGATAGATTTTTGTAGATATCAACAAAAAGAAAAAAAAATGTGACCTTTTTGTTGCTTCACAATGACAATCAATCAACCACTTAAAAACTATTTCAAAGATGCAAATGCGATTGAAGTGGACGACGATCACTTACTTCTCTCTCTCTCTTCCACTTTATTCTCACCTCATATACCTTCTTACCATATAAATCATTCAATTAATCGTAAATTATTATAGCTAATTACAGTTACTAATTAATTACAATTACTGATTAATTACAATTACAATCATATTGGTTAGATATGCGTATAATTTGACGGTAAAAGTATGAAATTTATTTTGCGTAGTTCAGTGGTAGTAAAATAAATATGTATAATTGAAGTTAATATTTCAAATGCTACTTACTTCAATTAATTAATTAATCCGTTAATTCGTTAGTTTGAGTTAATTTCATTTGTATAGTTTGATTTAATACGTTTGTATTAAAGTGTGTTTTTTTTTTGAAATTGTTGACATATAATATATAATTTGATATATGCATACGTAATTTATATTGGAATACGATTTTGAAGTTGTTATTTAAACTTTTAATCAATAATTAATGATTTCGATTTAATTACGATTAAAATGATAATTTCGATATGCATTTGTATAAAATCTTTTTAGTTTAATAGCACAAATTCCATTCCAATAATCGTTTTTTTTTATTTTTGCATCGAATTTAGGTCATTTTATTTGCTTAATTTAACAATATTTTTAGATTTGAAGAAAAAAAAGGGAAATTTTAGGAATTAATAAATTATGCACATATTTGATTGAAATTTTTAAAAGGTAAAGGTTTATTAGACAAATAACATTTTCCGTTCATACAGAAAGAGAGAGGGAGAGGGAGAGAGAGAAGAGGAAAGAAAATGATGGAAAAAATTGAGGAATTCAAAAAGTTGAAAAAATAAAATATGAAATTGAATGAATAAGAATGAATGTATGAAATGATTGTGTAACATATTATTATTATATGTGTCTTCTCTTTCTTCATTTATATCAATAAAAAAAAGTTTTTTTTTCAAAATTATGTCAAATATGATTTGATATTTTTTTACATTAATTAATTAATTAGTTGATGATTCGCCAGCAAATTACTCCTTCTAAGATTTATTATTTTACCATTGCAAACAACAAAAAAGAAACAATTCATGAAAAAGTTGTAAACAATGATAGAATGAAAAATTGCGCAACAAAAAAAAAACACTTATTACTTCCTTTTACGCAGTTTCAAACTACTACTCCTACTTATCATTGATAATTGATATTTCAGAATTTTACTTATCATTAATAACCATTAATACTACTTATCATTGGCACTGCTTATCATTGATAATTGATATTTCAGAATTTTTTAGTAATTTCTGAAATTGACATTTCAGGATTTTCGATTACTTTAGTGTCACATTTTAACTTCTTTTCCTCTGCCATTTCATACAGGCACTTCTTGTTATGAATTCATTGTTTGATCATTTTATTGTTTACTTTAGTGATGATAAGAGATAGCTATCAGTTGATAATTCCCTACAGTTTAGCATTGTATAAAATTAATCTTCAGTTTCATTTATATTTTTAAAAAATTAATTTTCAGTTTTATTTATATTTTTCAAAAAAAAATTAATTTTTAGTGTTATTTATACATTTTAATTTGACAGTTTTATTTATATTTTTAAAGAATTAATTTTCACTTTTATTTATACATTTTAATTTGACAATTCTTTTGCTATTCAATGTACATTCGTCTGAACTATTCGTATTTATTCGAAAATGTCGAATTTTTTTTTTCGTTTTTTTTGATCCGTTAATTTTTCGAATGAATAAAATTTAAATTTATTGATTTCTCCTAAGCAAACGTCTGAGTGACTTTGAGCAGTGAATGAAATGAATCATATATTTCCCTTCACTTTTTTTCTTCGTATTCTTCTCATTCACAAATTTTATTCAATTTTTTCCTTTCTTTCCTTCTTTCCTTTTTCGTTTGCTTGTCTTTCTACTCTCTTGCACTCTTCCAATTTCGTAATATTCTCATTTAAAATACTTAATAGCAGACTTTTCATTTGAAGGTGAAATTTAAATTTCATTTATTCCCTCTCGATTTTCACCTCTTTAAATGTTCTTTTTTTTATAACGAAGAAGAAAAAAGGTTCATTATCATTTGATATTATCAAATGATAACTTATTTAGTTTACTATTAGCATACTTATTCGGATGGTATAATGCTTATTTCTTTCTTATTGTCTTTCCCTCTCTTTCTCTTTCTCACTCTCTCCGTCACTCTTACTCTCTCCAATAGATTACATTAATATAAAATTTCTTCCTGATAACAATATTGTAATTAATCATTAAAATGTTATTTTGCAAAGATAACGACAGCTTATGTGTTCACTTATGAAAATTTTCACGTGTTATGATGCGTCAATTATTTCGTTATGTTCACGTTTCACTGAATCGGTAAGCTATCAAATATTTCATTTCATAATTCATTCATTTATTATCAATTATGTAAAAAACATTTTGTTTGTTTATTTTTTTTTTGCTTTTTTATTTTTAAAACAAATGAGTTTATTTTAATTATGTTAATTGCAAAATTATTTTGCTTTTGATTTTAACCAATTTAGTTGTTTTCTTTTCAATATTTTTCTGGATAAAGTTGATTTTTTGTATAGGATTTTTAAATAATTGCTTATAATTTCAATTAAAAATTCATTCTTTTAATACGAAAACTTTTATAGCAAGAGAGAGAGAGAGAGGGAGGGAGGGAGGAAGATGGAGAGGATATTGAGTATATATGTCTGTCTTTGATATATATGTCTCAATTAGTTCATAAAATTATTCTTTCATTGTCATTTAAACTTCTTACGTAATCCCACCGGGCTCATCATTATTCTTTTTCAATTAAAATTTCATTTCTATCTTCTTGCTTACTTTCATATTAACTTTCACTCTAACTTTTCATTCATATCTTTACATATACTGAAACCTCAAAGTTTTCATAAAATTTAGAACTTTAATATAAGAACGATATAATAGAAATGATAATATTTGAATTATTGCGGATACTGATTGCTCATAATTATAGTTAAGAATATTTAAATGAACGGTCAGATGATATTTTATTTCAGTTTGAATTTAACAACAATTTGTTTGAGAAGTTTAATGAAATATGTTTAGTGATAAAATAATAGATTAATAAAAATTACTAATTATTTTAAACTATTCATTGTAATTTATATTACTATTATTATTATTATTATTATTATTATTATTATTATTATTATTATTATTATTATTATTATTATTATTATTATTATTATTATTAATATCATTATTATTGTTATTGCCATCATCATTATCACTATTATCACTAATGGTAACGATAGCAAACAATAACAATAATAATAATAAAATATTTTATAGCAGAATAGCAGTACAACACTAACAATTAATACATCGTTCAATCTGTCAAACGTCCTACTTACGGATATGTTTAATTTCCGTTCGATTATTAAAAGTTTTTATTTTTTTTTTGAAGGTCAACTTTTTTATGAAGATAAGAAAGTACGAAATGTTTTTCGTCCAGTTCTTTTGTTATAGAGCGCTCATTTTTTTTTTGAATTTTTCAACGTTGAATGATTTCAATATGAATTAAATGTATAAAAATAGCATAGGCTGTGTAATTTCCTCTAAGAATTTTTTTTTTCAAATTTTTACAATATTAAATTGAATATAATTATGTGTGACTGTTTTTTCCAAAAAAAAAAATATTGAAATATTTTGGAGTTCATCATAATTACTACTACCAGTGCTAGTGGAATTGAAATTATTAAATTTTAAATTGGAATAGTAAAATTGGTAAATGGCCAGGATGATTGTGAACGGAATAATAGGCCAAGAAGATAACGAATGTCATTCTTCATAATTATTAGTAAGTGCTTTTCATTTAATTGAAATTCTATTGAGTAGATAAAAGCACTTAATAGTATAATTGTATTGAACTTTTAAAATTTTACATTTTACACTCTTTACATAGTTTAGTGTAGAATTTAATGAAATGAATATAAGCTGAAGTAATGGACGGAAATTTAGACAAATTTTGTAAGTACAAACTATTGCTGTATATGTTTGGAATATTACTTTGATCACTTTCATTTCACTTTAACTCTAATTTAATTGATGATATTTGAAGTAATAAGTTTATTTGTCAATCTTTTCTAGAACATTTAAATTTAAATTATTAGAAAAAAAACTTTTATTCTAATGAAATTCAAATTGAATATTGTCGTTTTACATTTTGTGAATTTAGTTCAATTTATGAAGCAAATTTCAAAATTTTAAAATATCAAAGTGGAAAATAAATGATAATAATGTGCAATTTAATTGTGAATAATGCCCTAGCTGCAAGAAAAATTGATGTTGAAATTTATGCAACGGCTGAGAATGAACAGTTTACTTACTCATTAAACTTGTTTATTATAAGACACACATCAAACTTTAATGAAATTTAAAAGCAAAAGTTAAACTAAAAAGAAGTTAAAAAATGAATCGTATGTTGAAAATAAAAAACACTTATAAATAGATCTAAAATGAGTAAAAACTAAATTAATTACAATTTCAAAGAATGCAATATGCCTATATTACATAGTTTTCATTTTCGTTTAAAACAAATTTTAATTTAACATTAAATTTAAATCAAATTTCAATCAGATAAATGGAAAAATTTCGTTTAGCACTTAATTATATAAAAACTTAAGTACATAGTTCTCATCATTTTATGGCATTTTTTTTTCCTATTTTAATTCTTAATTTACTTTCATAATTTGGTGCTAATTTCATTATATCTGAATTTAACGTCAATGTTACGCTAATTTCATTACATACTAATTTCACTTTAATTTCATTGCATTCTTATTTTAAATTCAAATTTGATGAATTATCGATAACAAAATTTGTCGATATTTTATTTTATTTTTTTTTGTTCTTTGATAATTTTTCGTCTTTTTTTTCTTTTTCCGTAAATTAAAGAAAATAATGTTTTGAAGTGATTGAAATAATTATTTTGACTGTACCAATCTCGAAAATCTTTTTTTTTGTTCGCCCACAATAACTCTTCCTCATCTTCACCTCATACAGATGTTTTCATTCATTATTTACCTTCTAAACATTTTTAAAATTTCCTCTTTCACTCACATCTCATCTCTAATTCATATATCTCTTTTTTTTTCTTTCTTTTTTAAAAAGAAAAATTTGTTTGTGCAAAATTTTAACTCATTTCATCGTTGTTAGCTTTTCCATTTTGCTTTTATGCAATCAGCAGTATCATCTTTCTTTTCTGTTCGCTAAGAAAGGGTTTTGTCAATTTTTTAAAAATTTTCTTTCACACATACATACACACATTCTCTCTCCCTCTCTCTCTCTCTCTCTCTTTCTCTCTTTCTTAGCATTTTTCTTCCACATCAATGAATTCCTCCTATACAATTCATATCAGATTTATTCCTTTCATCATCGTTAATTTCCATTTGTTGCATTGATTAAGTTTTTTTTTGTCTTTCGTTTGGTCGTCCATCTTTATTTTCCTTTCTATTCCATCTGATACTATTCTATTCTATTCCATTCTCAATTGTCACTTCATTATTATTTCTACTGGAAACATTTAATTCTTATTCTATACTATACTGAGAGAATAGCTTTTAAATCTTTTTTGTTCTTTTCTCCTTCTATCTTCCTCTAAGTACAAGCAAAAATCATTATTTTATTTAGCAAGTTCTATTTAGCATATTTTAATTTTAATTCTCTTTTTAATCCATTCCTATTCCATTCCTTATCTACTATTATATTCAATTAATTAACAATCAATTTACTATTCTCTTCAAACTATCAACCAGTCTTATTTGTGTTAATTATTTGTATCAAATTATATTTAATTAATTAGCTATCAATTTATTATTCTCCTCAAGCTTCTTCAAATTATTAACCAACCAGTCTTATTTGTATGAATGAATATTAAATTTCATTAATACAAATAAGAGTGATTGATGACTTTGAAGAAGTTTTCATTTCTTCATTTTATTACTATCTAATTACTGCTACTATCAATGATGCAATAGTTCAACAGAAATTAAGCACTTTTTTCTTCTTTCTTTTTCCTTTTGTTTCTTTTTTCTTTAAGAAACGTTTTGACTTGAAATAGCGAATAAGTTTTTTGACTCATTCAACTTTTGAATTGAATGTTTAATGAAAGATGATGGATCATTAGTGATTTATTTGTAGTATTTATCACTAATAAATGATACAATGATTAGACTAACATAAATTAAGCATTTAATATTATCCGGAAACATATCATCATATAGTTACATATATTATCCGGAATGATGTCATCCGGGATTACATTATCATCATAGATGCGAATCATATCATCCAAAAGATCCGGAATCATGTCATCATCATAGTTATATCAGCCGAAATTATCAAAAGCATTAATGTTGTGTTTCCTGAATGGAAAAATTTACAATGATAAATTTTGCATATTTTAGTCATATTTTTGCAAAATTAAATAGCAACCTATGAACTTTTTCTTATTACAATTGATATTTTTGTCATTAAAAGAAAAAAATTTTTTTTTTCTTACAAATTAATTTAATACAATTAATCATTTTGTTGCAGAAATAAAAGTTAGAAGTAAAAGAGATAGAGATGGTGGATGTATTGTATGAATAGTTATTATATGAAAAGGATTATATAAGTTTTTCAGTGATGCATTTCATTTTCTTTTTTTCTTTTTCTTTCTAAACGATTAATTATTAGAATTTTAAAATTTACAATTTAAGAGGAAAAAAAAGAAAATTTACAATTTTAATTTTATAATTAATCAAACTTTCTTTCTGTTGGTTGTTTTTTTTATTTTGACAGGTTCATAGGATAATAATATATTAGTTAGCATATGAGAACATAGATTAATGAAAGAGATTAGAAAGAGAAAAGAAAAAAAGCAGCTATAGTTCGGGATAAAATATTTTCACTTTGGTGACAAACCGTTATTGTCCCGTAGACTTATGCCCTAAATTGGGCAATTTCTATGAGATGATGGACCCGATGAAGATTCACGAGTGGCGGCAATTGTTGAATTTGGAAATTTATATCTAAATCAATAGGTGTTGAGAATGGGTGTGTGGTAGGGGGTTAGGGGATATTGATGAGATTGTGTGCGCTTTTCGTTTAATTTAATTTTCTGATACTTTCTCTTTTTGTTTTGTATTATTTGTAAATATGAATTATTACTTTTATTGTGCAATTTCAAATTTGTATTCTAATTCATTCAAAATGCACTGATCGAATGAATATTCGCTCACAATAATAATTTGTAAAAGTAAAATTCGACCAAAAGGTAAGTTTTAATTTTATTAAATTGTTTATTGTTAAAATTTATATTTTCAAGTTTAATTTAATACTACACATTATTCTTATCGTTATTTTCAATTGATTAACAAAAATCATCTTGTCTTGAGATTTCTATGAAATGATCATTTTATTTGTTTCATTTCATTATGCATTACTTGTTTACAGTAATTCCATCCAAACCTATTCTATTCATTTATCTTGTTTACCCTAACACCTCATTTCTTATATGTTTATTCGCCTGATTGATAGGAAAATTCAATGTTCCACTAGTTATTTTGATGATACTACTGATGGGAAGTTTATTTTAGCGCAAATAATATATTTTTATAATTAGCTTACCATCACATCAAAAGTAACCATCCAGTAAAATTCATTTTCTGACATTTCTTCTCTTATTCCTTTACTTACGTGACTGTTATTCGTTCCATTGTCTCTTGTCCTTCCGCATTCCTTCCTCCTTATTTGCTTCGAAAATATTTCTCTCCTCATCTTTTGTCTGACTGATATTTTCCTCTTTAGCACCCATCCATTATGACCTTCATTTATTCAAATACTTTTAGCACTTGTTGTTGTTGTTGTGAATGAAAGTTGTTTGAAATTTTTTTTTATTGCTTCGTTTTTATTTTTTTTTGCATAAAATTTATTGTAATGTTCTAATTTTTCTAAATAACACTCAGTGTGATTGATCTAATCGTTTTTATTTTATTTGCATCTCACTAATCTTTGTCGTTGTTACTCAACGTTCATTCATATAAGTGTTTTTGCGTGTCAGAATTAGCCAGAAATTGCTTTGATCTTTCTTCAGTTTAAATTAGTAAGTGAACTTTTTTGAAGTATATTTGAGGCTTTAAGTATAAAACGAAGAAATAAATCATTTAGAATAATATTGGTGAAGTGCGTAGTGTTAGTTGTGGATTGAAATGAAGTGTAACTTGTGGTAAATATGTAATACTTATTAAACACAAAGGTATTTGTAATACTTTTTGAATATAAAGAAGTGATGCGATTGCGGTACTTAATAAGTTTGAAAGCTCGAAGAGATAAGTTTTACGCTAACCACATTAGAGCACTAGCTTCACTGGTCTTTTCGGTTGCTTCTATCATACATCCTATCCAGGAGCATTTAAAAACCGAAGGAGCTTATATGAATATAAGACACAGTATTTAAATTCTTACCATGAATTTGATGGGAGAAATGATGCTAAAGTGCTTTTACAAATATCGTATTAGTTAGATAGAAACAGTAATGCGTGCGAAGATTAGAATTAAATAGAAGAGGTTGATATTATTATTATTTTATTATTAATACATGAAAATGATCAAAGGTTGATTCATTCTCTCATTGATAGTAGAAGATTTTTATCGTCTTTAAAACTAATGTTGAGTGATATATGAGTTTTTTTGAAAAATATTCTTGTTCACACTTGTAGTGTTCGTTTTGCTCATAGATATGCAATAATTGTCAATTGTAGTGAACGCGCATCATTTGTTTCAATCGAAGCCATAAATTTTTTTTTCCTCCATCACCCTCTTTTTTTATTTGATTTCAGATGAACTACGGATGAAACCGCTCAATAAATATTTCTCTGATGTTATCAGCATATTTCCAAATTTAGAAGTACACAAATTCTTTCAAATTCATGGTATGAATTGTAACAAATCAAGAACAAATGTCAATATTTCAAAAGATAATTCGTTAGGTGTAACATGTTATTATCATATCAGTTCGTGAGGAATGAAAATGAGTTTGAAACTAAGAGTAAAAGAATAATTATAATGTTATCACCTTAGTAATGTTATTGGTTTTTTCGATTACCTCTGTTGTACACCCATCCTGCGAATATTTGAAGGGCAAAGGAATTTATGAATGCAGGAGGCGACATTTAGATTCTTGCTACGAATTTGGAAATAGAGAGGAAGAGTACTTACTGACTGAAAAATAAAATAACTTTAAGTGATACTGACGACTTTGAGTCAAAAAATTAGATGGCATCATAAGATACGAGCGATTGTTGAAGACAAAAACGTTGATAAGAAATTACGAAAGCATTAGATAGATAATAAAGGGTGCATGTATATCGTTTACAAAAATTTTCGGGCAAATGATTTAGACATTGAGGTTAGTGAAGTAATTTGCTCTAGTGTTTTAGTTTACATGCTATCATTGATATGAAGTAAATAATTGAACTGCAGGACTCTGTAAGAGCAGTGTAAATGATAAACCAATCATTGAATTACGAATCTCATCGGAGGTGCCTTTCGATCTCTTGCCTTCATTAATTTTCTCAACTTATTCCCTGTATGCCAGGTTTGTTTTTTTTTTATTATAGAAAATATAATTTGAAAATTTAATGGTAGACATTACTTTTAATTGTTTACGCAAACCGCAATTTGTATCAAGATTTCTATATCAATTTATAATTTGTGTCAGTTTTTAGACGGTTCGGCAAGTAATAACCACTGATTTTTTTATTTTTAAAGTATTTGCATTTTTTTTTCGATGTAATGAAAAATGAATTAGAGTAATTCATGGATTTACAACTTTTTTTCCAGATGTTCGGATAAAAAACACACGCTGTACATAATCATCGATGTTCGTGATTGTTCCGAGGAATGCCTTTACTCTTTTCTTCAAGCACTGCGGCAATCAGCCGTATGTTACTATTAAAATTTGTTCATTTCTATTCATAATATTTTCGGCTATGGGGTGATCAAATTTCTAGAGATTTATGTAAGGTTTCCATCTCAGTGACTGTTGAGAGTAGACCTATTTTAATTTTTACTGCCTAATATACACATGGTTTTACAGTGAAGGAAATGTAATTGTAGATCCTCATATGATTGGAAGTCTCAAATGCAGAATTGATGTGAATGTACATTTTTTCAGTCATGGCTCGAAGGTACAATTGATTGCATATTGTGGGTTATCGGGTCCTCTGTGCGTAATATTGAAGCTATAATCAATGAAGATCTCATTTTATCAAGAGCTAAAGTTAGCTTTTGTTAAGATTCTATGACATAAATGTTTGCATCATTTTCAAAAACTAATTTCTGCGTGAGAATGATCGCAGTCTTATCTGTAAGCAGTAAAATTGCTGTAAATGATAAATCAGCAAAATTTAAATTTCAGAATATCGTAACCGATATTGGGGATATTACGAAATATATTGAAACGGGCAGTTTTTCAATGTATTTAAATGGCTTAATCGACCCCGAGATTACACGGCATTTTCTGCGCATGCGATTCGTTAGTTTTCGTTGTTTGTTCGAGTGAATAATGTAAATTATAGAGTGTTGGGAAAAAGTAATCAGTAGTTCCCCCTTAGACTATGGCGTGATAATATGCGAGCGTGCATCTTATAGAAGTGATCCACTGTGCCAGGCATTTGCTGTTTAGTTCGAGATCGTAGAAGTACCGCTAATCGAAAATTGAAAATAGAAAAATTCGGTTTACAGTGAAGTTATTGTATGCTTTCTTATCGTGTGACAGAGTCATTATGCTATACCTCACAGTATTGCATCCAAAAGCTTAATATTAAGATAAAAATAATGTCACCTTTATTACAGCTCACTAAAAATTGATCATTTTTCAATGCAATATGTCAACAAATACTTCTTTCGCAGAAGTAGTAGTTTAGATTTATGTGTAATTCCCTTACTATTCAACGGTAAGTTCCTTTACAGTGCGTGGAAGATTTGCTGAAAAAGACACACAAAACAGCGAAACACTATATGAGTTTACATGAGTATTTAAAGCAGTTCGAAGTCCCGCAAGATCTCGCAGGCGCTAATACTGATTTGTTACGAAGACAATCTGAAGAGTATGTTTTTATTTTTTGTTTTTTTGTATTCACAAGTCATTTTCAAAAATCACAGATGCTTAGAGCAATGATTTAGGAAAGAATTTAGTAGAGTTAAAGAGCTTGTACAGTTGTTTTATTCGAGAATTTGAATCGAGAATCCTTCATATTGTATTCTCTATATGTATTCTTCTTTGTGGTGTCAGTTGGTATATTTTTTAAAGACTCGTTAAGTTTTACCCAATGGTGTTGATTACTTCTAAGATATTAGAAAATTTTCCTTTGTTACGATCGTGAATGGATATTTCTATGGAAGGAGGGGGTAGAGCACTAGATAGCACTTTTATCATTCCCAAAAGCGGAACATTGAAAAATTGAAAAAGAATGCATCGATGTAGTCATAGAAAGTAGGCACTATTATGAGCGAAGTGTTTGAGAGAACTGTTGCTTTACACTAAGCAACCGCATTGCATTTTTGTATTGAACTGAGGCACTTTTTTAGCTGACAAAACTAATCTATTTGTTTGCACTGCAAATCTTT
Organism: Litomosoides brasiliensis; assembly: GCA_013365375.1. NCBI lineage: Eukaryota > Metazoa > Nematoda > Chromadorea > Rhabditida > Onchocercidae > Litomosoides > Litomosoides brasiliensis. The sequence continues at coordinate 42,102 of JABVXW010000298.1, forward strand.
GCTTTTACACCTTGCCTTGCAGATTAAATAATCGATGGAATGCTGTGAAAGATGAACCAGATGTGATATTTTTGTTGCATCGTGGAGAAATACTGTGTGATGAGCTGAAAACACAATATTGCAATCTTCAGCATCTTGATTCTTACCTCTTTGCGTATGCTTAGTTTCACTGCTTCAGAAACTCAAAGCTTTTTTGTAGTTATGAAAGTTTTATGATCCTTGTAAATATATCTCCGGTTATAACTCAGTTGTGGTTACTATTTTACAATCTATTTCTTTCCATTCTTAAGCGGTTAGTTTATTTTCGTAACTCGGAATTTAGATTCAAAAATAGATATGCTCTAGTCCTGGATGTTCACGGGTACTTATTCTCCTTTAGAATAGTATTTAAAGTTTTTGTTTTATTTCGCCTTGAAAACCACATATTAAACAGCTGACTTTGAAAGCTCCCCTTTCCTCTTCCATCTATGATCTTTCGTAACTATATTAGTGATAAAAATTAAGAGCTAGATAATTTACAGTTGGTTTTCTAAAATTTACCATGACTTTTCCTTCACATTTTGCAGCTAACTTGAAAGCTGTTGATTAAATGAAAACTCTACAGCAACATCTATAGTAAATACATTGCTGTCCTTAGATTTACTTGTTCCTATAAATTATTTCATATACACTTTAATTTATTTCTTATCAATACGGTGTTTAGTGAGGATTTTTAGGACCTCACTAGTAGAGTCTAAACCAGAATTGAAACATCAGTTAAGGTCTCTGTTTCGAACATTTTTGATTATATGTCATACAATCATATAAAATTTTATGTTTTCTTTCACATTTGATTTTTTTTGTAGTGATTCAATAAACCGAGCAGTGTCAGGCTTCGAAGAAGTTAAAGTGGTCATGCAGAGAAGTAATTCGAGTATATCGAGACGATTGTTTGCTCTTAAATGTTCTGTAGAAGCTATCGAATTTTTGAAATATGTTCCAGAGGTTTGGATTTTTATTCAAGTATAACAGATGTTGCCATGTTTAAGTACTTTTTTTTCAGGTTCTGAAAATCGTATTTTACTCTTCTCTTCCTCTCTTTCTTGTTTACTACAGACATTTTGTAAAAACGATTTTTTCCTCTTTAAAATGATTTCCCTGCAGATAACGGAATTTATCAATAATGAAATACATGATTTGGAACAGCTGAAGATAATCAAGATATTCAGCGTTGTAAGACTAACCTCCCAGGTTAGTTTTATTGATTTTAATGACACTGAATTATTTGAATATAATTTTAATGATGCATTCAAATCTATATCTTCTACATTCTTTTTTTTCCTCTTTTGAGAAAAATTAATGTTCGTTAAATTGGTGATCCATTCTTATAATTTTTATTTATATTTTTGCATTCTAGGTCAAACAAGTAGACAGTAAAATCACAGAACTGACAGGATACTTGAATGAAGCTGGTAGCCGTCTAAAGAAAGTAGCGCATTTGCCAGAAGAAGGCTCATTTGGTAATAAAGACAGGAATAAAATTACTGATACATTGGATTCCTTCAGTTCCTTCCTAGCGCGTTGTAAGCAACGTATTGTGGACGTTCGTCCGGTTGTTCAAGCTGCACTTGATTCCCGTATTTACATTGATCAGGTGTTTAAATTTTTTTCTGTTATTTCAACAATTATTTTAGAAATGCTGCTTGTTTTTTATTGGGGTAAAAGTTTCAATTGGATTTCTGGTACTGTTCTTTTAATTTTGGTTCAATTTATTGTTGTCACTTTTGAAATTAAGAGGAACTGTTACTTGTAAATTTAGACATATAATTCAGCTTTCCTTATTGTTTGCAAATTCAGGTATATAATTGGGCTTTACTTCATGCTAAGAGAAGTGATGATGAAAAGGAGAAGGAAATATTAATTTCAAAATATCCATCTACTGCTATTGCTCGCCTTCATGAATATATCGGTGTTAGTTCCACTGACTGCATAGTAAGTTTTAATACGGAATATTTAATGTCTGGATTTATCTGAGGAATCCATATATCATAGCTGAGCAGGCACCACCAAAATTTCTGTTAAATTTCTTCTGGCAAATAAGAAAAATGTGATTTCATTACTAGGTTCGACAGGAAATAGAAAAATTACTTTTGGATTGCGAAAAAGCCATTATGAGCTTGGATCCTACATTCAAGATTTCCGATTTACGTTGCCAAATGAGCACTAGCTCAAGTCAGGAAAGTGCTGATGGTGGCGTCAGTCAGGAAGTTGGCGCTGTTGACTCATGTTTTAGCGGAGAAGCAGATTGTTCTATCATTGATTTGTCTTTACCAAAAAGTCGTTGCTCTGATTTATCCGATTCAGTATCCGATACACCGATGGAGGTATATTCGGATGTAGAAGAAAGTTTTATTGTTAATTTAAAAAATGATTTGGATGCAACTGAACATTCTCGGCGACAGACAAGCCCAGCACCAACACAATATGAAATTCCAATTTCTAGAGCAGCTAGTACGGAACATCAGCCGGTTATTGCTTGTTTCATCTTTTTTCTTTGTTCCACATTTTTTTTATTTCGCTTCGATTGTTTTTTGATCTTTTGTCTTACTAACATTATTTATGTCATCAATTGATTGTCTTAAAAACAAAATTTTAGTATTCTACATACTAAAGTGATTTAATTTTACGATATAAAACTAAATATGCAAACATTTGTTTTCAAATGACCGTTGTTTGAGCATCTAGAATGAAAAACACATTTTTAGACTTATTTTCCTATTTTAGGAGCTAACAGAACTGGAAGAAGTTCGATGGCGTCGCAATTCATGGGCACCGTCGGTACATACTGGACCGTTAGAAATCGTCGAAGAATCTGCAATTGGTGCTGCACCCGTCACTCTTAACATGACTAATAAAGTACGCCTTATGGGTTTATTGTTGTCTTCCTGCTCCTTCGTATATAATGCATAATATTTATGAAAGCGGTGGGATTAAATGAATTTACAACTTATACACTTTCAGCTGGAGTTATAAGATTATCATATATACAGTATATTTCCAGCTTTCGTTTCACTTCTGTGATGTTTTAGATTATTACATCAATGTCGACAAACACGTTACACAAAAGGCTGGACCAACGTCGTTCCATTAGTACTGTTCCTTTACGTCTTCCAAATCCATTCCTGATAAATGGAGCTATTCGACCGGGATCAGCACGATTTGTTGTATCTCAAAAATCGAGGCGTCCACTAATGAGAACCTCTAGTAGTGATCTTTTGGAGGAGGTAATGGTGAATTTCAGAAAAACTCCAAAGTCTCTCCAGTTACCAATTATTTAGAACTGTATGAATTTAATTTACAGGATTGCCGCTCAGCTCTGAGTGCTTTCCAGTTTCTGGATGATGATTGTTGCAGTATTAGTGAATCACCTCAACCAGCTGTTGCGTCAGGTCTTCAAATTCTGTCCTTGATTTGTTTCTCTTATTCGACTGCTATAATTACATTAAAATGGATAATTATTGTTACGTTTCGAACTCCCATTGTAATATCGTTTCAACAATTATAATGAGTATTCGGCTGGTTCCAAAACGTTTATAAACATTCTGTGATATACTGGGTTTTTCATTTCTGCAGCATTCTCAGCCCTGGACTTCTCAATGCGTTCCGAGCAGATAGATATAATTCGGGATTGGCTAAGCCCTGCTAAAACAAGCGATGCGAATTTCAGAATTGAATGTACTGTTGTACGGGATCTGCTTGATTCAGAAATCGATTATGTCAGTGCCTTAAGACTTGTAGTTCAAGTACGTTTTTCTTCTTGAACTGTTCTTGATTTATGCAAATAAAATGCTCAACTTTGCCAACAATGTTTTAAATAGTTTTTTCAAATAAATTTGTTCTCGAATTCAGTGTTGGACGATTGCTACAGTTTCCCCCTCTTATTAGATGCGAATCATTTTGGAGGGTTGACTGTAATATATTCCAGGATTTCATGCCGGAAATGGCCCGAGCTGACATCCCGAGTGCGCTTCGTGGCAAAAAGTCTTGTATTTTTGGAAACATTGAAAAACTTTTTCAATTTCATGCTCATTCATTTTTGCCCCAGCTCATCTCACGGTTAAGGTTAATTATTTTTCTCTTCGGAAGTGTTGCAAAAATTTGATCCTGTTGTTAATGGCATAATGTCTCGAAGCCTGAGGAAATATTCAGATATTGCTTTTTTTTATAGGTTTCGTTGTGCTGATGAATCGGTTTCAATGATAACTGGAAGATTGTTTCTAGATAATCTCAATTATTTTGAATTATATGCACTGTATGCAAAAAACAAACCCAAATCTGATCAATTAATGCGCGAAGCGGGTCATAAGTTTTTCAACTCTGTACAGGTGAAATAATTCTTTCTGTTGTCAGCTTTCATTAGTTTTCAAATGCATGTTTGAATTTTTAAATGAGTTCAGCAATCAAACTACTTTTTCTCAAGGGATTCTCCTTAAAGCTGCGTTTTTATTTTTGTTTCAATAAAAGTTTTCAGAGTATGGCCGACTTATCACATTTATTGATTAAACCGATTGAAAGGATAGGTAAATACGCACTTGCACTTCAGCAACTTCTCAATGCTGCGCCACCAAATAAAATGGTTGGTATAATTTCCTTTTTGACAAATCTTGGCTTTTTGTATTTATCGTAAAAATTTTTGTTTTTATTTTCAAAGTAAAACTCAATTCACTTTCATTTTTGCATCCCAATGTTTCTAATTTGTATTGTGCAAATATTCAAAATTCGTATTTTTATCTTCAGTTCAACTCATTCTATCAAGTCCCGGTTCCAGGAAGTTTTGGAAGTGTTGGAGAAAGTGGCTATGGTAGTTGGACAACAGATTCGTCGTGGTAATGATTTGTTAGCAATGGAGCGAATAAGTAGCTGTGATTTGAACCTCAAGGAGCAGGGAAATTTGTTGCGGCATGATACCATGTATGTCACTGAAAAACGTGGCCTACAGTCTAAGAAACGAGTACGAAATGTATTCCTGTTCGAGAATTGCGTTGTCCTTACAAAGCCGAAATTATCTCGATCATGGAGAGGAAGTACATTTGATGAGCTGAAATATAAAAGCAGTATACAGGTATTGTAATTTTGCCAATGTATCTAGTTTCTTTTTACTCGTTGGATCTATTTTGTCTCGCGATTTCTGGATCCCGACTTGGTTCCGTAGCTTAATTTCTTTGTGCAGGTCAAAAATATTTAAGACTTAAGCTAGGGAATGGAGAATTAGATATTTAATATTATTGAAATTTTTCACCAACAGTGGTTGATCCACAGCCGGTGTTAGTGAAATATGTAATAGATTCAGATGAAGTCGAAGTCGACATATACACCTGTAACTAAATTTGGCAACGAAGTTTTTTTCAACGTTCTTTAGTTTTCCTAGTATATTCGCAAGCGTGAGATGTTTGAGAATCAATTGTCAGCTTTGTGATTAATCAGTGAATTTAATGAAGTAAATAAATTTGATAGGATAAAACCATTTCTCTTTAGATGACTGATTGCGGCTTGACAGAAATGGTGAAAGATTCGAAGGTCAAGTTTGAATTATGGTTCCGGAAGCACAAAAACTCGTTCACTTATGTGATGGAGGTAGAATTTATAAATTTTTAGAGTTTATTATGTTACCTAATTTCTTGTTACTTTCTTGTAGTTTTTTTGGTAGTTGGGTTATTCACAACAAAATTTTAATTTCCAACAAATTCTTTCGATGAAATACTACAGAAGAAGGTTGACTTCATTGCAGTCACAAACAGCAAGCATCCGTGATGCTTGGGTTGAAGATATCCGTAGCATTCTTTGGGAGCAAGCCATTCGAAGTCGTGAGAAGAATATCCGCGAAAAGGCAAATATGGGCATTGAGTTACATTCTTCGTATATTCATTTGGGACCACGTGCTACGGTTAGTAATACATATCACTGTCAGTCTAGAGGGTGGGCATATGGTGAAATGATTGAGATATGCCTGTTACTGAAACAATCTAAAAGTCCTAAAGAACTGAAAAACTAAATTAATCTTGTTAAACGCATGTCGTTATTCACCACTGGAGGTCAAAATATCTCCTGGTTGACAAAATACTATGTCTGGAATTTCGCTCACATACTCATTCCATACTTATATATATATATATATAGACTCCTTGGATTTGTTCAGGATATTTGAGTAAAACCTTTCCCCACATTTTTTTTCTCGCTACAGCTGAGCGGATTTCGTGACTTTGGTTTTGTGGAAGGTACTCGGCGGCCGTGCTCATTGATATCGTTAACAGCTTCATCGTGTTCAAGCTCGAATAATTTGGGACGAATACAAAGTGATTTTTTTTATTTGCTAGTAGGCATTTTTTGCTGTTGGGAGAGCTAGATGAAAAGCAGACTGTGCATTATTAGATTCCATTTCCTACACTATCCCTAATTTTCAGAACCTATTCACACACATAGATTAAATCCTATGGCATTCCATCTCTATACAAAAAAAAGAAAGTTTTGAATGAGCAAACAAATGGCGTAGTTAGGTTTCTTTGTGGTAAAGGGGTGGTTCTTTTCTGATTAGAATGTACTTTTTCTATTCTGGAAAAATTGGGTTTTAGCAGGAAGAGCTACATGCGAAATTGGTGGCGATCTGTGTCGGGTGGAAGAAGGTGACGAATGGGAGAGTATGCAGGAATCCAGTCCAACTGTAAAGTATGCGGAAAATACACTTCCACGCTTCCGAGCTCCGCCACCGCCAGGCGTCAACCAATAATAATAGGGGTATTAACCAATGAACCATTCAAAACAACTGCTTTGGTATTGGTGCTGTAATTACTTTATCCCGTATTCAACCAATTCTGTATGCATAGTGATATTTCTTCCGTTCTTGTTGTAATATTTCAGACTGTCATAAGAGATTTAATCATCTAGACAGTCACTCTCAATCTTTTTGCTCTGTAAATGTTGCGTACACGCGTGACGTATCATGCTCGTTACCACGACACGACTAGGTTACAGTTCTATCGCAGAATCAAAGATAGCGAACTTTAAAAGCACTTCTCTGACATATTGTCATCGAATAAAGTTTTCGTACTTTAAGTGAACAAATTATAGCTCGGTTGCAATTCTATAAATACATATATCTGTTTCTGATTTATCAATTTTTTTTTTATTTTTTGAAGACTGAAATATCCAAAAGAGGATAAGGATACAGGTCTGATTTACCGGTCTCTTTCATGTATGTAAACAGTTATTGCAAATTAACCTTCCATGCTTGCCTTACTCTGCTTAATTCAATTTTCTTGCTTTCTCATTTGCCGAGTGGCCAGTACCCTGTATGAAAGATACCGTAAACAGTTTCCTAAATAAACGAAAATGATAGATTCCATAAATGGCTGTATAATTCAGGTTAGATGATGTGACTTTCGGAAGGTGTAAAAAGATATGCAGTCTTCGGCAACACTCAAGCTTGAACAGAGTAAATTATGGATTCGGAATAACATGTATTTCCAAACATTTGTTTTGAGTGTCACTAAGTGGCGAAAAACAATATATCGAAAAATTGTACTAATAAGAGCGAAGGAAGAAGAAAAGTCACTGTCCCAAACAACAACGTTATTTTTCCAGATAAATTTCAATCCCTACGACTTATACGTGGTTTTTCCTCATTCAGGTGACAGTAATGTATAAAAAAATAATGTATATACATAGAATGGTTTAGAACCATGCGAATACACGAACAGGATGAGATCATAGCAGACAGGTAATCTGTCTTTTGACAAGTTACAACAAAGTACGAAACGTGAAAAGAAATCTTGAATTCTCTCCACTTCCTCGAGCCTATTTCAGAAAGCAAACGAAAGAAATAGTTCAAGACTAGCTCAATTTAAAATGTGAAATGTGTAAAGTCGACAATTCTGGTTGTGGAGCGAATCAGTCAATCCAAACCTACGAATATATACAAAATAGCTGTTTGTGTTTCCAACAACAATGGCTATGACGATGGAGGAAGTTGGACTTGAAACTGCTGTATGTTGCCTTCGGGCAAATTCAATGCAATCAGTTGGATAGGTTGATTACCCGTACCTATGGGTAATTGTATTGGTTGTCCGATTTGAGTTGCTTGCACAACTGAGCCTGTTGCCAGTGCTCCATCTGAGGATCCAACCTAAATAAAAACTGTTTGTTTCTATGAAATAACAATGCAGCAAACATTTACGTAAGGATTAGGACCAGTTCAAGTTCTAATATTTTAAAAAAATATATGGTTTCCATTTTGGTTTCCATTCATAAAATATAAATAAAACAACCGCTGCAAGACAGCAGTTTTTTTATATTATCAAACAAATCAGATGTGATAAGGAGAGAAAATACTTTTCAAATACCTGTAAAACATATTGAACATTTCCATTAACACCACTAGAATCTTCAGCAACTGCATGTGCTTCTTCAGATTGCTCTTGCTGTAATATAAGGGCATTATGATGAGAATAAAAGATGTGATTTACTCCGTACATCAAAGAATCGATTATTAGCTTGTAAATCTCGAAGATGCCAGTCTCGTTCAATTCGAAACTCTCAGGAGTTCTTTAAAAAAGAAAGTAAATCAAGCTAGAATATGATGTGCAGTCAACATAAAAAAAACTGATACAGATAATAAAGTTGAAACTCGTATTTGAAATACAGAAAAGAAACTTCGTAATAATTCGTATTTACGAAGACTTTTTTTTAATCTCTACTTCACGATAACATGTAAATCAAGGATGAATTAATTGGAAACTGCATCTATCCTAGAATCAATTTGAGAAAAGTAGTCCTTGAATGATGATTTTAAAGAAAAAGCTTACATGACTGTTAGTCTGTGGCGGCCACCTTGGATCTTCTCGCGGAACAATGTCAATCAGAAAATCAAACATGTCATTCCTGCAAAAAAATATTGTCTCAACAAACTTGAAAAATAGCAAATAAAATTTTTCAATTAAATATATATACACTCTCAGAATATGCGAATTCCACGCTGTGCTATAACGTAACTAAGAGAAAAAAAGGTTGCTAAAGACAGAAAAATTCTACAGAAGTATGTTATTACCTGGCAACAGCTTGAGAAATATCCGACTTCTGCAGTGTTTTCCGCTTATTATCTTCTGTGTGTTTCCAAGCACTTAATGTCAATTCTTCAACGAAGATTTCCGATGCTTTAGCAAGTAAAATGGGCGTTTCTGAACCAATCATCTAAAGAAATATAACAGAATTGAGCCAATTTATGAGTTACTCATTTGTTACCGCCAGACTTGAACTAGAATCTTACGGTTAGACGGGTAAAGTGGTAAACACAGATAGAATATTATCAAATCATAACGAACAGAGCTTACCTTCGCTGCTTTCTCTTATTCACTGATAAGTACCACTTAAAAATAGACGATGAATCCATAAGAAATATTTATGAAAAATAAAATATCTTAAATTCAATCCCGAAGCTTTAGACCTCTGTTAAAAAAGGTGATCAAATAAAGCAAACTTGCCATTCGTCTGACATCATCATCCAACTTCATGATTTTCTTTATTCTCGCTAAGGGCAATTGCAATTCCTGATGCCGGCTTGCTTCACGTAATGTTTTCTGCAAAAATACTGCACTTGGTAATGCATTAAATTTTGCAGCACATCAAGTTTTCAAAATTTAAAAATTCAATACAAATTTCGTCGTCATTTTGATATATACAGCGTATTTTTTCTATAAAATCTCCACGAAAACATCTTTATACTTCAACTGTACTTTAAGTCAACAGTTTCCTAACATTTCATAAAAGACAGGTCTCCAGACATTGCAAAGCAAAACCATCAAAAGTTAATTTTAAAAATGACTGGATCAATCGCTTCAATTCTTGAACGAACACGAGACCAGAATGAAGCAATTTCTTGATCTATATCATATATGCCACCCTCTTTTCCAAACTGTAGTTCATCACTTCCTCGCTCCTAAAAAGAAAAATAAGTGTTAAAGAGGCATGAGATCCAAATGTGGGATTTCAATACCAGGCAGAATTACGAGAGATCACAGCAATATAAATATTTTTTCAGTTAACTAAACAAATCCACTAGCTAAACACATAAAAAATTCATTCTCTGCAGTGTTGTATACTGCAATAAACGATACCACTTGTATGGATATAAAAAGAAAAGAAAGTGACAATGAAAGGAAAAACCTGTGAAGTGGACTGCTCAGCTTGGACAAAATGTAGCTTATCATCGTCCATTACTTTTCGCATAAATAATTTGCCATCAGCAATTTGTTGTTGCTGATGATTTTCGCCATTTGCTGTTGTCATCGATGCCAAATAAATGACAATTTTTTTTCTACTGAAAAGCATTAAATGTTATAGATAGAAATTCTGTTAAATGTAATAGAAGCTAATTGCTTCTTATCACTACTAGGAAAATTGAAGTTAACTGAATCAATATTTTTACCTATACCAGCGGTATTTTTTCCACAGATAATTTACTTTGCTCTTTAGCAAATTTATAATAAATCAAGTCTTCTCTCCAAATTCTCTAACTACAATTCCGTTTTTATAAATGAGAGTAAATATGTGAAATTAATTCAATTATTTTTCAGCGTCAAATAAAATATACAACCGTAAGAAGAAAATTGACTGAAGCATACGATAAAATTCATAAATATGTTTAGGGATAGTAACTAAAACCTTATATTACGAATGGGAAGTGCACAGTTCTTTCCTTTTTAATGATTCATGCAAAATCACTTACTTTCTTTCCTTTCAACTAGAAAGTAATTCAATCAGAGAGTGTGGGAAGGTTACTTGAAATGAACATGAGAAGATCAAAATGATGATGAAACAGCTCACCAGATCATTTCATTCAGTAAATAGTACAAATACAGTAGTCGTGTTTTCGTTGTAAGATTTACTAAATGATAAGTTGTGGTTGAAAGTTGTAAAGTAATTTGTGGTAATATCATCAAATATCAATGCAGCAACAGTCTAGCTCTTTTGTTTAAAGTTCCCTGAGGCTACAAATATGCCGTATCAGTAATGAAATATTGATTTGCTCCATTTAACAGATTAAAATTAAAATTTTAGCACTATCTAGTAAGATCTAGAAGATAATGATGAAAATTTTAGGCCAAATTTCTTAAAAAATTAAAACTCAAGTTAAAATTTTTTTTTGGAGCCTTTCTAGCAAAGTTACTACATCTTTTTTCAACTATTAAGTGCATAATTTGCACTCCAAACACTTTTCTTTTGTTTTTTAAAAATTAATTTAACAAAGAAATATACGAATAGATTTTAAGCATAAAAGTTAAGAAAAAAAGAATTGATTAAGAAAAGGTAAAATAAAATATTTATTAAAACCATGTACGCACGGTTTATTTCTTTTTAATAATTCATGCAAAATCACTTACTTTCTTTTTTTTCAATAATAAAGTAATTCGATCAATCATTACTTTCGTATTACATTTAATCGATACGGTCTGTTAAAGTTTCCTATATAATTATTTAATTTATTTAAATCCGTAGCAGTCTTCTTAAAAATTTGAAATTTTTTACTGATATTGATTTAGCACAATAATGATTTATGCGTTCGAGAGGAAATTACTAATTGCAATAATCAATAATTAGTAGTAATTACTCCATTAGTTTTTCATTATTTTGCAATAATTTCGGTTTTTATTGTATTTGTGTATGCGAGAAATTAGCTCAATGAATAAAACCGATAATTTGCCTTCTTCCAAAGTTTTAAATTTATTTTAATTTACTAGCGCAAACTTCAAAGCAACTAGCTACTATTACCAATTAACTAAATTATCGCTGTAAATATTAGCTCCTACACATCTATCTCTCTCTCTTACACTCTCTTTTCATCATCCTCCTCTCTCTGTCTTTTTTTCTTTAAGATTTAAATCTCTTTTTTTTGTTAGAAGAAAAAACTTATTTTGTTAAACATACAGTTAAGTATTTTCTTTCTTTTCATTATTTTTTGGTTTGTGTGTAATTTTAATTAACCGTTAGGAGTTGTTGAAGTAAATTTAGATATTAAAAATATTTGCGCTATTCTTTTCTTATTTTGCGCATCATCATCATCATAATTGTCATAATCACCATGATTATCATCATCATCATTATCATCATGACTATCATTGCCAGCATCACCATCACGGTCATCATCATCACAATCATCATCATCATCATCATAATCGTCATCATCATCATCACTATCTATTTGTATAGCGAAACTCTCATTACTTATTGTTTTAGCTATTTTCATTTTCCAAATTTCTAAAACTCCATTACAACACTTAATATTATTAATTAAATTACATTAAGTAATTTTTCAAACCTATCAATAACATTTGTTGCTGTTTGTTTGTTTGTTTGTTGTTGTTGTTGTTTTATTTTTCTTTCTTTCTTCCTTTTTTTTCATACTTCAATAATCATCATATGGCATTGATTGTAAAATCAATTGTGATAAATTATTGGTTGTAGAAAGAAACTGTTTTCATGACATTGACATTTTCGTACTCTTATTGAAAAAGGAAATGTATTCTTTCTCTCTCTCTCTCTCTCTCTCTTTCTTTCTTTTTTTGCTAAAAATTTTTTCCAGTTATGGTGATTAATCGGAAATTTCTGCTCATTCTATTCACCAGTAAAGTAATTCCATTCATTCACCACAACCAACCAAAATTATTATTTTATAATACAAATCAATTTCCTTGTTTTTACAATCTTAAAAATTAGTTTAACTTTTATCGATCAATAAGTAATTCACTTCCATTCCATTTATTTTTCTCTTTTCTCTCTGTTTTTTTTCCATCTTCCCCTATCTCTCTAACCATATCATTAAAGTGTGGAAAATTTTCAAATAAATTCGATTGCTTCAAATTATTTTTGCTTATTTTTGCAATTCAAATGTACGTGTTTTTTTGTTGTTACAAACTTTCTTTTCAATTTCAATTAATTTAATTTGTCATTTTGTATTTTCTGTTTTTTTCTTTGTTTTCCATTTCATGTCATACACGACAAATGACAGTATTTCCTGTCTAATTTTATTTTTATATGTAAATGATTAAAAGTGTAATTTTAGCTCAAAAAAAAATAATTTTAACTTAAAGTAATGGCAGGGAAAATTTTGGTTGTTAGTGAAATATAAAGAAAAAAAAATATTTTTTAAATTAAAAAAAAAATTTTGATAATAAAAATTATCATTACCTTTATTACATTTTCTTCTTATCACTTATGATAATTTCCTCATTGGTTGTGGTTGCTTTTACGAAAGGAAGCATTTTTGTTACTAATTATCTTGTTGATAACAAACGACATTATCACTTCTCTTATCATTTTATACCATTAAATGATAACTTTTAATTTTAGTAAAAATTTTACACAAAATTGTCATGTGCTTCTATTTATTTTACATGTTGACAATTAATCACTACTATTTAAAAGTATTTTAGCAGAAAGCTTAAAATATTTCCTTATCATTTTTCACTGATAAATATGGGTGGTTATGATAAAATCGTAAATTATTTTAAAGCTATCACTGATGATATAAGTTTATTATCAGTGATAGCTTTGGTAATGTACGAATAATAAAGTTATATCGATCTAACTCATATACCTAGTGAAAATTAAGACGTTTAACTTATCAGTTCCAAAAAAAAAGTCGTAAACACCACAGTTATGATGAAATAATTCAATAAAATAAAATAATAATATTCAATAAAATAATCAATTCAATCAATTCAATAATCAATCCAATAAAATAATAATATTATTAAAATTCCTGACAAAAGTAAAGTTAATTTCTAAAGAAATGAAGTTATAGTATTAATAAAATAGTAATTAGCTTCAATAATATATGAATAATCAAATTATACTAATATGACTTACAATACTTAGCAAAAATTAAAATGTTTGCCTGCTTTTTTTTGAATAATAAAATAGAAAACTATCTCTAAACTTGTCATTTTTCCGCATAATTAAATTCTATTATAGTTATATTATCGATAATTTAATGATAGAAATAAAATTATATTAATAAAAATAAAAATTTGTTGTTTTTTTTTCACTTCACTTTAATTTAAACTAATTTCAAGTATTTTTATGCTATCGACAAATTTTTTTTTTATGCGTACACTTAAGAATTTGCCTTTAAGAAAGTGGAAAATTAAATTTCACTCAGTTTTCATTGCATTTTTCATTTTTAATTTTCAATTTCATTGCACTCCATCTTTTTGCCTCCTATTATTTCTTATGTTTTTCTTTGCTTTGCTATTCTATGCTACCAAACAATCTTATACTAATTAGAAGTGTAACAAATGATCGAGTAAATATGGAATTGATTGTTAGGTGGAAAAAAAAACATTTCTCTCTCTCTCCCTCTCTTTCTCTCTCTCTCTCTCTCTTTCCTTCCGTTCCTCTCTTCGATCATTTTACTTATATAGCAATGTGTTTTGTTATTGGGAATAGAAGATGGAAAATTTATTGAAATAAGTGAGCCGAAAAATTGTATGAAATAAGTTAAGTGTTGTAAATGATCATCGTAGCCAATAATCTCTCTCTTCATACATCTCCTCTCTCTTTTTTTTCTCCTTTATCGTCGCAGTTGTGTAAATTTTTAAAATCTTCAATACAATGTTATGACAATAGTAATAATGATAATGATAGTGATAATGATGATTATAATGATTTTAATGGTGATAATGATGATGGCAATGATACTGATGATATGCTGATGATGATAATCTCTCTTCATACATCTCCTCTCTTTTTTTTTCTCATTTATCGTCACAGTTGTGTAAATTACTCGTCAATTTTTAAAATCTTCAATACAATGTTATGACAATAGTAATAATGATAATGATAGTGATAATGATGATTATAATGATTTTAATGGTGATAATGATGATGGCAATAACACTGATAATATGCTAATGATGATGATGATGATCGTGATAATAATGATGATTGTTGATATAAAATTTTCTAATTTTTTCAAAATGTATTCCATTTTATTTTCATATATTTAACTAATAATTTCTGATTGAGAAAATTTTAATTCTCAAATTAATACAATTTCTTTTTTTTGTAGTTTATCATAAAATTTTTCAAAATTTTCAGTTATTAATTTTATTATTTTATTATTTCTTATAATTTTAATTCTCTAAAAAATTATAATTTAAAACAAATGCTTTGTTATTTTTGCAAGAAAGAAAAATATTTTTTTAAATTTTTAAAATGAAAATTTATTTCTTCTTCTACACCTACTCATTCATGTTATCTTCACTTTCAAATTTTCTCATTTCAAACGTGTATGTACATATATATACATATATGTTTGTGAATAAGTCAATTACAACATGTGATAATATTTATGACAGTCTGAAAAGAGAGAGGGCTAGTGATGGGGGGAGAGAGAGAGAGAGAGGGAGAGAGAGGAAGGAAAATTTCATAACTTATCAAAATTATTCCTTGGCATTTTGTTACAGCAAAACTTCTCGTACGGCACAATTTCTCATCTCTTTGCCAATTCTATGCTTTACTTTCTAATGCTAATTATTTCATTGTAAATTATCAAATTAAATTTTTATTATTTTTGTTATAACAATAAATAAAGGTTTGACATAACAAATCACACAAATTGTAAAAATTTTAGAATAAATTTTTTTTCTTAATTATTTTATAATAAAAAAAAAAGATGAAAGGCGCAAATAAATTATGTGCGCTTTTTTTTCAACATTTTTATTTCATAGAAATATTTGCAAAAACGAAAGAAAAGAAGCGAAAAAGAGGAGTAGAACAAGTTAATATAAGTTAATTTATTTTTGGTAGTTTTAATTAGAAAAAATGTATTGTTTGAAAATTTTTAAAATTACTAAAAATTTCTTTTTCTTTTACTCTTTAACTTTTTACATTTACAAAAAAAATTCGCATTTTTCACTTTTCTTTATTTGTTTTTTAGTTTTTTTTCTTCTAATTAGCTAATAATTAGCTTAGAAGGATTGATGTTAATGAAGTCGTACAACTACTTTTGCTTCACAGCAATAATAAATTAAAATTTTGAACATAACAAATTGAAATTTTAAACGTGTAATTTTCACTCGATAAACTAATCATTACCATTTTAAAACATTTATGAATGCTTAGAAAAATTGAAAATACTATGATTTTTTTTATTTTAATATACTCAAAAGGATAGTTGAAGTAATTCCAAGCTTTGTAAAATCAAAATTTCATACCTGAAATACCGAGAAATCAGATACATGACGATAACGTTCTATTATTTGCGCAATTCTCTCCTAAATTTGTGAAAATTTAAATTAAAATTAACAAATTACTAATAGCACAAATTTAACTTACTAGAATTTTGATTAGAAATATGCAAGAATGCTAGGAATAACGATGAATTACGAAAGAAGTGGGAGTTCAAGAAAGGGAAATATTTTTGTTAAAATACTTTTTAATCATTTAAAAAAATTAAATTAGACTATAAAAATTTTTATTAAACAGATAAATCAATTTAGTTACTTTTATCTATTTCTTTCAGCAAAAAATTATTTTTCGAATTTTGAAAGGACGAGTTAAAATTAAATTTTTTTAAGAAATAACAAAAAAAACAAACTTTTAAGGAAATAAAAAACTTAATAATTAAATTAAATTATATCAAATTAAATTTTGCATTACAACGTGTGTGTGTGTGTGTGTGTAAATTTTACAAGTCAAAAATTTTTGATTCAATTTGATTCGATTCATCCTACTATAAAGCATATTTATGCATTGTATGCAAAATGGAATAATTAACAATTTAATATTTCAATGTTTATTTTCAATTGCTTCATCCATCCATCCTCCTCTAACTTCACTCCTCCAACCCTGTCATCCCACACTTCCCACTGCTTGCTATTTTAGCTTTCATTCAAAAGCAACTGCTTTCTGGTAGACTCCAAGGAGTAATTTAATATGTTTGAAATTTGAACACTGCCAAAATTTTCACTTAAAATATGCAAAGTGATTGTGCGAGAGCAATCACTCATTTACTTATTCTTTAGTATATACTTATTCCTCATTTCTTATTACACATTTTATTATCACTTCTTTTAACTTCCTTCCTTTCAAATAATTTTATGAAATTTTAATTAAATAGAAATGAAAAAAGCCACTGGTTAATTATGAAAATGTAATTAAATTAAAAATGTAATAAACATTTACACTAATTCATACCTTTTTCTTTTTACATAAAATAAAAATTATTTGAAAGTTTTTCTTCACCTAAAATATGAAATTTTTTTTTCTGATTTTTTTTCGATTTTTTTTGACTTGCAGCAAACAAGAAAAAGGCCAAAGATTACAATTACAATTAAAGAAATTGTAGTTTTGCCAATTTTAATCTTACAATTTGTTTGTAAATTATTACGAAAAAGATGTAATTATAATTATAAATTAGTAATTATCAAATCATTTACAATTTCCGATATTCTTTTATTCAATTGCAACTAATACAATTGTAGTCTTATCTATTCTATTTTGCTAATTTTTTTATAAATTGACGTCAAATATTTTTGAAAAATATAAAATATTAATCATTAATTATCAAATTGTCATATAATTCCCTGTATTAATTAGCAAATTAGTTGCGATTTCCTAATTAATAAATTGTTTATGATTTAGCATATTTTTAAATTAAATTATAATTTTCGTTTTACCGAAAAATTTTTTTTCTTTCCTTTCTTTCTTTTCCCTGAACTAATCCATCGGATCAACAGATCATCTCAGGAAAAGTTTGTCACTTAAGAGATTGGCACATTTCGAAAAATTCTATATTTCCGGCTATTCCCATCACTCTGTCAGTTGTTTGAAAGTTTTGCTTTTTATTTTAAATAAGCACTTATTATGACTGATCTCAGCGGTAATAGCAATTTAGCAGGCGAAGGAAAAAAGCTGTGAGATTAGCAGTTCTTTAAGTTGCATAGCAACAGAGGAAAAGAAAATGAGGTAAAGTTTTGTGATATTTAAAATTTTATTTTTTAGCATAAATTTGAAATAAAAAAAGAAACGAAGGAATAATTGTGATATTTAAAATTTTGTTTCAATAATATAAATTTTAATTTTGTTCAATTAATATACTAAATGATATTTTGTGGATATTTTCTTTTTTTTTGCATAAACGTTCCTTTATGTAAAATTACTATTACTTTAAAATTTTTTATCAATTTTAATTCGATTTAAAATATGCAAAAAATTAAATTATTATTATTTGAAAAAAAATCAAATCAAAAAATCAAATTATTATTAAAATCAAATTATTATCAAATAATTCAATCATTTATTTATTTATTTTTTTTTTGTTTTGTAATTTTAGTACTTGTAGCAAAGAAGAAAATTTACATATCATACATATATATATATGAAATGAATTAAATTAGAAAATCATTTGAGCATTTTTCTTTTCTCGTTTTTTTTGTTTTCAAAAATTATTTTTGCAGCTAAAAAAAACATGCGTATTTTATTGCTACACCGTTTTTTTTTATTTATTTATTTTTTCAAAGTAATTTCATAAAATTTCCATTTCATTTTCTTTAACAGTTTATCATCTTTCTATATATAAATAAGTTATTTGAAAAAATAAATAAATAAATAAATAAATAAATAAACAGTTTATCATCTTTGGAAGAAAGATACTATAAACTGTTAAAAATTTAATTTTGAAAAAAAAACCCAAGCAACTCCTTTGTTTGTTTACTTGTAGAAAATATAAACAATGTATATTTGTTGTAATTATAATTTTTATTTATATTTGTATATCAAAATGCTGTATTTACGTAATTTTTTTTTTTTTAAGAAAGGCCGGACCTTTTCAATCTAATGAATCATTTGAAATGAACGCATCACCGATCGTCACTCACCACTCACACATACTGCAAACCTTGTCAGGCATAAACAATCGAGACACGTCCGTTTCAGTTCAACCTCACAATCTGAACCCAAAAGATCCGCACTAAATACCATCATCAACAGTTGCAGCATCCTCCTCATATATAACATCAACTCATCACTCATCGCAACCACTCCTAACACCGCCAATATTATTAATCTTAGACCATCCGCCTTTTCAACCTGTTCAATTGCCACACTGCTCGTTAAAATCCTACTACTACACTTCACTATTACTAATTATTGCTCTTACTACTACTACTACAACTACTGCTACTACTACAACTACTACTGCTACTACTACTACAACTACTGCTACAACTACTGCTACTACTACAACTACTACTGCTACTACTACTACTGCTACTACTACTACAACTACTGCTACAACTACTGCTACTACTACTACTACTGCTATTACTACTACCAGTACTACTAGTATTACTACTGCTACTATTATTTCTACTAGTACTACTACTATTACTACTACTGCTATTACTACTACCAGTACTACTAGTATTACTACTGCTACTATTATTTCTACTAGTACTACTACTACTACTACTACTACTGCTACTACTACTACCAGTATTACTAGTATTACTACTGCTACTATTATTGCTACTAGTACTACTACTACTACTACCACTATTAACATATTATCATCAATGTTGGTATATCACTGTTATCAGTTCCGGATAATAAAGGAGAAGAGATGTTAATACAATAGAATTTAGTAATTGCTGAGGCAAAGAAAAAAGAAAGAGATTGGAGTAAAATAAATTTGCAAATAATATCTTGAAAAATATGCGTAATACATGTGATAAATATAATACATTGAAATAATGACCGTTGTATGATATTATAAAAAAGATTATTACTTTTTTTTTCAATTTTAAATTTGAAATACCTTTTTTTTATTACTCTTAGTTTTTAGTGAATTTCTTATTCATACATTTAGCCATTAATCTCTTGCGTACAGTATGATAATTAATATCCAATGGTTTTCAAACGTTATTATCCACTCCTTTTCTTATTTATATTAATAAATATTGTTTTTGAAAAATTAATTAATTAATTAATTGCTATATTTTAGGTTTTCAATGGACTATTTTCTCGTACTAAGAAAGTCATCTTTCATTGATAATATTATTGCTATAAATTTTTTAACTCACACTGCTAAATTTCTCTCTATTATTCGCTGAAGATTGCAAAAAATTCTGCAATTTATTTTTGCAACTAATACACGTACGCGAACGTATACTGCACGCACGTATATATAAAAAGTACTACCTCTTCTAATAAGAGCAAGTACCATCTCTTTTTTTTGGACATCGATCTCGTCGAATGGGTAATAAGCAAAGTTCAAGTTGCTTGGATGATTCAACAAGATTTGAAAAATATCACTTGGAACGCAAAACGACCATACGTCAAAATTTCTTGTGTAATTTACTAAGGAAATCACGTTGGATTACGTCATTCTTCACACGACCAAATCCAAGAAATGTTAGTTTGTCATTAAATAATTTAGCAAATTTTCAATTATATAATTAATTTGCTTTTGTAAGATGAAAACAAAAAAAAAAGAAATTAATATTTTGTGTTCGTACATTCTTTTTTTAGTACAGCTGGTATATTTTCATTTTCCTCTCTCTCTCTCTCTCTCTTTCTCTTCCATTCCCTTTGACATTTTAATTAAATTTATTCAATTAATGGCATGAATATTTTGCTTAAAATGAAAAATTCCAATTTCGACAAATCATTCCTTAATTTCCACATAACAGAAATAAACTCTCATAAATATCTTTTTTTTCCCCATAAGGAATAGAGCAGAGAGAGGGAGAATGAGAGAGTGAGAAAGAAAGAGAAAGAGAAAGAGAAAGAAAAAGGAAGAAATAGGATGAGATAGTAAAGTAATGAATTTAAGAAGATGCAAAAATAATTTGATTTTTGAAAAAATAAAACAATCATTTCTATTCGTTAAATTTATCAAAAATAGATGAGAGATTTTTAAAACAAAATAGAAAAATTAGTTAATTACAGGTAAAATTTAAGATTTTACATCTCACTAATTACTTATTGCCTAATTTTTTTTTCACATTCTATTTTATGGTAGACAATTAAATTGGCATTTGATAATTTTATAAAAAATGCTGAATTGATTGGTTGCTTTCAAAAAAATATTAATGCAATGTTTTTAATGAAAAAAAAATTTTTTTTATTTCAATAAAAAATAATTACTTAATTGTTTTATTATTTCGATGAAAAAAAAAACTGCCTCCTAGAAGGATGAAAAAAAAAGTGCGATAGAAACGAACAACACTTTGCGATAAGAACAAAAAAAAAGTTAGTACAAAGTAATTAAAGTGAACAGTTGTTATTTGAAAATACTTTGATAAAGTTTTGTTGTTGTTGTTGTTGTTGGTTTGTTGGCTAAACAAACGTTAGAGTAATTAATTAGGCTGATAATTAATTACTTAGCAACTAAACATATATCTTACTTTTAACCATTCCAAATTTTTTTTTTGTTAAATATGATAAATGTTGATTACTGAGGAAAAAAAATTTTTTTTAGCATTTATTAAAATTTTCAATTTTCTTTTTCAAATTTTTCTTTAAAAAAAAATCTGAAAATAATTGTAATTTATCTTTTTCTATGCTAAAAAAAAGGGAAAATTAAAAATTTTTTTTAAGCCGCCTATTTCTACTAAAAAGATAAACTTATATATTCAAAATTTATAAGTTTATCTTTTTATAAGTTTATTAGTAGTTTTTAATTATTTATATTTTAGATTTTATTATTAATATGTTAGATATTAATATTAAATTCAATTTTCATCGTTGTAGTCAAAATAGGCCGCTTAAAAAAATGGCATTCCTATTTTTCTTCTTTTCTCTCTTTTAAAAGAACTTTTTATATTTGATAAAAATTGCTTGACTGATGATGAGCGAAAATATAAATAATTAAAAAACTACTAATGAGCAATTTAGAAAAGAAAACAATTTACTAAGAAAATAAAATTAAAATTATTTTAAGTAAATTTTCATCCAAATTATTTTAAGTGAACTTTTTTTTTCTTTTTTTTGTTATATATTACTGAAAACAAAAAAAAGCAAAAAGAGCAAAAGAAAAAAAAACGAAATGAGAGATGAGAGATGAGAAGAAAGAAAAGAGAGAAATGAAAATGAAAATTTTTACATTAAACTTTATAATATATCCGGTTCAGATGAGAAATAAAATTTTCACTCAAAAATTTGCGACATTCCAAAATTTACTATTTAATCAGGTTTAATTTTCCATCCATCGATCCGCTTTGCACTCTCTGCCATTTATTTATTTATTTTGTTTCTAATTTGAAAAGGATTTGTGAAATTTCCATTACACATATTGTCACTTCATTTCTTCCACCGATCACTTTCACAAACCCTTCCAACACTGATCCCACTACTACTGCTACTACTACTACTACTACTACTGCTACTACTACTACTACTACTATTGCTACTACTACTACCAGTACTACTACTACTACCACTACTACGACAACAACAACAACTACCACTACTGCTGCTGCTACTGTTCCGTGTCATCTGTTGAAACAAGTTTGCAAACATTCTTCGATCACTTCATTTTGCAAGTTTAACATTCGTTATTAATAAGATTGAAATTGTTCGTTGTGCACTTGCCAAAATACTAATTTGTGGATGGATGAATGAGTTGAAAAGTAAGTATGAGTGCTACGTCAAATCACGTCATTCAATGGTATATTTGCGCTAAACGTGAGGTAATTTATTGATTTCATTAAAATACATTCTTCCCATTTTTATTCTGTTCGTATTAATGAAATTTACAATTAATTAATTAATTAATGCACTTTGTTTCATTTTCTTCTTTTTTCTTTTGTACTTCCATATTTGTCACATTATGATAATTATCCGTAATGTATAATTTTTTAAATTATTCGCTTTGAAAATTTTCTCAACTATTTCTCCTCCTTTTTAATGTATGAAAATTAAAATTTTATTAGTGTACTTTAAAAGTAACACTTATTTATTATTACTATTTTTTCTTCGGGAAGATTTACGGAAAAACAAGCGCTGTTACTAGGTAATGAAATTTTACATTACACTAATTTGATTTTAAATTTAGTAGAAATGATAGGGTGCAAGTATATGTAGGTCAATACCAAAACTATTTCTAAAATCGAAGGAAGAGAAAACAGGAATAGAATTAAAAATTTCTCGTACTTCTTTTTTTCAAATGAGAAATTCTAAAAACAAAAATAAAACTTAGTAAATAAGTAAAAGTTTCTAAATTGCTTTTAGCGGGGACAATATAACATCTAAACATTCAGAGAGGTTAATAGAAAAAGAATAAATTTTATTTTAATATTTTTTTTAATTACATTTTCCAATAATAAAATAAGCATTTGCATTTAATCCATCATTTTATATCTTTTTGTTTTCGAAATTGTCACTATTTGTTTCATTTCACTCTAATAAATAGTAAGAAGGAAATTATTAGAAAATTTATTAAAATGAAAATTCTTAAACGAACAGAAACGAAGCGGCTAAAATGCAAAAAACTTTGCACAAAGCTTTTTCTTTTTATCAAAGAAAAATTATTATCAAAATTATCATTTGTCTTTTCAATTCTATAATAATTTCAAAATATTTCATTCATCCGTTTTTTTTGTTAATTTATTAATTTTTTTTAGTAGGCAAGAATTTTGGTAAAGCATCATCCTTTTCGTTATGTATTACAATCGTAATTTAAGTAATAATAACAATAATAATTAATAATAATTAATAATAATAATAATAATAATAACAATAATAATAATAATAATAATAATAATAATAATAATAATAATAATAAATAATAAATAATAATAAT